>JARHVA010001069.1:2790000-2907500 GCA_037957365.1 Torreya grandis | reverse complement strand
ACCTCATAAAATAAATATAATCTTACCATATATACAAAATTATATCCAACACTTCACTTTTGTTGGACTATATCAGACTATAACTTAATTTAGGAACGTGAGAGCTTCATAAATATTTGTTCATAGAGATATATCACTTTATGGGAAAAATAACACCTATAAAAAGGAATTAAAAAAATCCTTTTACCTTTATAAACTTTAAACCATAATCATACACTAGCTTTCACCTGAATCCAACTAAGTAAGTATTCAGTTGTGTTATCTTTATTCATAAAACTTATATTTAAGAACTTCTTTTCGACCTAGAAACCCATCCTAAGGTATGTTATTGACTAATTTTATCTTGGTTAAGGTTATTATGGATTATTTTAACCAATAAATCCTTGAATCATTTTATCTTCCATAATACATAAGAACATTATACTTTAAGAATTGACTATGTCACAATTTCAGAACTTGTAGACCCTTGAAAACCTTTTTATTCATTATGAAAATATATAATAAAGGTAAAGTGTTGAGAATTTTTCCTATTGTTTAAGTTTTCCATTGATTTTGTCATTGATTTCAAAGTTTCTTGAGAAGGTTGATATTATTTTTGTTGTCATTGATTATCTTTGTTGTCCTAGAGGTGCTATTCATGGTATATGGGGAAGGGTACTATCTTAAAATTCCAATCATTATTTTTTACATTGAGGGGCTATGCTTTATGAATAATTTTTAATAGTGGAAATGTGTTTAAACCCTTTTAGAACCCTAATAGTGACCTGATGTTGAAGATATGATTTAGAAGTTCTCGATATGGTTTGTAATGATCAGGTAAGTGTTTTTATATTGTATTTAACTCTCCCATGTACCTCCAAGTGGTGGTGGTTAGAAAGAAGAGAAATGAAATATGAAGATACATGCTTGTTTCTGAAGAAGTTATTGTAACTGTAAAAAGTTATATTGGAAAAAGTTTTAAATTTGATGAAGTTTGAATATTGATACTCATAAGTGATTTCATTGGTTTTTTATGGATTGTTTCTAGTGCTTAAGTGTTCCAAATTTATGGTCCAAGTTGGCCAGTCGCTAACAGGCTTAATGAAGAAGAACAATGCAAAACCTAGGTAGTTTGAGAAGTTGGTTTTTGGTATGATTTCATAAAAGAATGATAAATTGGAGTTTATGGTTTTTTTTTTTTTTTTTTTTGTAATTTTATGTCCTATAAATTATTTTTATAAGGTTTTATAGTCAGTTAAAGTGGTTGAAATGTTGAATCCACAATGGCTTATTTGGTTTTGGTTTTACTGTGTGTATTGAGGTCAAAAGATTGGTCTACAAGACCAATATTTGACGTTAGACCTTATTATTTTTATACTTTAAATTTGTATATATATTTAAAATTATATTTTTAAAGTGTCATTAGTCATGGGAAGTGTTTTTTTAGCTGTTGAATATCAAGTTGTTCATGACTAGTTTTTGGAGTGTTTTGGTAGTTCTAAGTGGGGTGTTTGCATAGAAGTATTTGAGTCCTTTTACCCTGATTTGTGAAGTATAAAGAACATGGTGATGTTCTTAATGTCATGTAGTTTAATTTAATGTGATTTTTTGACATGTTTGTGTGAATAAATTGTGTACATTATTTAGTTTGGTTTGGTAGACTTTCTATAGGTTCACAGGCCTAATTATGAACAATACTACAAAGAGTGTTCCTAAAGGGGTTGGTGATAAAAAGTGATATGGACCTTAGAATATTGGGGAATATTTTATAAATTTATTAAATGATATTTTTATTCAATTAAGGTAAATTTTTTCAAGAAGAACATAAGGTAACGTGTTGCTAAAAAGGCCTATTAGGTTTCCATAAGGCCTAAATAAGGATAAGGGATAATGAAGGCATGGTTGACTATTTTAAAGATTGATTATTATTTTTAATGTGTCCAAAGATGTTTTTTAAGGGTGATAAAAGTTATTAAAGGTCTTTTTCTGACCAAAGGTGTGTTAGTATGAGCCTGGTATAAGAATAAGGCCTTTTAGGCCTAATTGGTGAGTTAGAGATTTTGAGAGTGCAAACAAATGAAATAACACATTGGTAAGTAGAAAGAGGTCTTGTATACCATCTGAAGAGTGTATATAAATTATGATGAATATTTTATATAGGATATATGTATGAAAATCAAGGTCATATGACATAATCAATTCAAGAAGAGCGTTAGTTGAGCGAATAATCCTAGAATATAGTTTGAGAGGGGTAAAAGAGAGGGAAGAGTTGAAGAAGGTGATCATTATCTATTGTATGATAAACAAAGTATTATAAAGGTGATAAAAGGTTTTATGTGGCTAATTTGGTGATGAGACATCTATGGGGTCAGTTCCTCGTTATAATTTGGTGCTTGCTAAAGCCCAGCTAGGTTGGTGCATAGCTAGTTTGGGTTAATGTTCCTTGTGGAATTGGTGCTTCACTAAATTATGATATTTTGACTTATAGTAATGTATCCCATTTATAGGGATTAATGGTTTATCTTTCCCTTGATATTTTCCAACATATGATATGTTTTCTTGTGTAATCTTGTTTTCATGCTTGTATTCTTGATTGCTTGATCTATATGTAAATGTGATGGTTTATGTATGTTAAGGAGGAATTGAATGATTTTTTTTTAAGAAACTGATTCACTCCCCCTATCATTCATTATGTTTTCAACAATTTTTATTAGAGCAAGGTCCTTTGAAGTAGGCCTAATAGCTTGAAGGTGATTTTAGAAGCATATGTATGGCTAGTTATCATGTTCAAGGAGGTTTCTCATCCATCAAGGCTCATCTCTTCAATGGTATAAGTGATTCTAATAGTGAAGATGAATGTATTTATCATGAGATCAATGAATTAATTTTCATAGACATAGAAACTAAAAATGAACATTATTCAAAAGGGAAAGGTCTTATGGAAGAATACACCAAGCTTAAAAAAGTAGAGTATTTAAAGGCAGAATTAGATCAGGTATCAATCAAATTGAAGACCTATCAAAAGTTTGAGAAGAGTTCAAATATGCTATAAGATATTTTGAATAGTCAGAAGTCTTCACATGATAAGGATGGTCCTCGTTTCAAAGAAGATCTAAAGGAGATCAAGGAAAATCTAACCTCAAAAGTAAATGATCTATCAAGAGGTGATGGTACAATTAGAATGAATATAAATCCTATTAGATAGTCAAGGTATGTAATTTCATTCAATTGATACTATTTTTCATGTAATCGATTTGGTAATAAAGAAAGAGACTATCGATATCATGATATAAGTAATTCCTTACGGAGAAAGAGAATCTAATGCTATACATGTGATCAAAGAGGTCATATTGCAAGGGACTGCAGGATGAGGCATATGAAGAAGACCAATCAAGATAAGAAGGTATGCAATCATGTCACTAAGTAATAGATCAAGAAGTGAGACCTTTTGAAGAAGGTTAAGGAAGAACAAAATTCTAAAATAGAAGATTCTATTCTAGATCGAACTGTATTATGTATTCAAAATAAAGACATGAAGTTTATAAATAGTGGTTTCTCAAGCCAAATGATAGAATACAATGAAGCTATTGGTTTTCATAAGGATGTTCAAAGTAGTAAGGATGAAGATTTGACTGAGAAGAAGATGGATGAGTCAAATTCTTCAACTCAATCCAACGAGAATGCAAGCGAAAATAATTTTTTTGAAGCTCCTAGAATGAAGGAGAAAAATCAAATCAAGGAACAGATGCTAAAGGCAGACAAGGTGAGTAATGATCAAATCATAAACCAAGGTGGACTATTTGCTACTATAGAACATAAGTTAGATATGGAAAAATGTCAAGAGTATTCTTTGTTAGCTTACAAGGATGATTAAGAGGCTAATTCAAAGGTCAAGTTAAAGAGGCTTTTCAAGCCTAAGAGGATCCTAAAGGATATTCAGTCTTGTGAGAACATGGAGATCTAGGAATATCCTAAATTCATGGTGTTATAGATCCATATGGAAAGGGGTGGTTCCATTAGGCTTCATAGAGACACTCATCAATCAGTATAAGTTGGGTTTGAGGGGGAGATAATTAGGTGATTCATCAGTTCTAAGAGTAGGTGAGAAGTTCCAAGAAGGTTTTTGAGTTTTTGACAATCATGTAGGCAGGTTGAAGAATGTTGATAGGGATGGAATCATGATGGAAGTTTTTTTTCTATCTATGGTAAGAAGAAAAATATGTATTTGATCAATTCTTATGTTTGTAGCATCTAAGGTATAATGGTATGGAATGCAAGTTTGAGCATAGGATTGTGTCTAGAGATATATGGGATGTGGATTGGTCTCCAAGACCCATATGGTTATGATGACAAGTTGATAAATTGTTGATAGAACTGGTAGTTTAGTTGGCAATATGGTAAGAGTTATAGGGTTGACATCAAGCTTTTAAGGTCAAAAATTAATCTTTTGGTATATAAAAGGTAAGTTTTCATATCTATTTGTGATTAGTATCCTAGCTTGATATATGTTGAGGTTTGGTATTGATATTAAGGTGCTTGAATCAAGTTAAGATTGGTTTGTGAGTCCTGATGACTCATAAGATGGGCTTAAGCTATGAAGATAAAGGCGGAATATCAATTTTTTTAGATGGTGTCAAGAGTGTTGGTTTCAGTCATGTCACGGACAAGGTGAGTGTTCTTACATTTCAAAGTTTTTTGGAAGATTGATCATGAACATAAGGTAAGCATGGTTATGCTGTGTGATCCTTCTTTGTAGAAGATGTTGCATTCATTAGTATATTCTTTGTCTAAGGTAGAGCTTGATATCTCTAAGATTTGATGTTTCTAAGATTGGTTGCCATCAGGGAGAAAGTGTGTTTCCTAGAATTGAGAATGATCTAAAAAAGGGAGATAGTTTAAATGAGGAAGAAATATGATTGAGAAAAGTTTATATTTGTTGAGTTGTAGTTAAAAAAGGTGTAAATCTATTTGTTATAGGTGTCTCTTTGTCTTTAATGTCAAAGAGGGAGTGAGTTTAGAAAAGGATAGTAGGGCTAATTTTGGGAATAATTGCCATCAAAAGTAGTTGCCAAAGAGGAAGAATAAAGTGTTCCAAAAGTTATCTACAACAATTAGTATGAGTCTAAGATGAGGTTTTTTTTTAGCATTTCATTGTGTTTTCTATTTGAGTTAAGGTCTAAGGATCATATGATAGTTTTTGGAAGACCCTTTGTCATTAATGTCAAAGGGGGAGAAAGAACAAAATGGGGGAGATGACAATGATTAGTTTGCAGTGTGTTTTTACATCAATGACAAAAAGGGAGATTATTGAGCATTGTTCCTATTGTTAAGGTTTGGAATTGATATTTTCATTGATGTCAAAGGTTCTTGAGAAGGTTGATATCATTGTTATTGTCATTGATTATATTTGTTATCCTAGAGGTGATCTTGTGAAGATTGATGTCAAGGGTGCTTATGAAGGTTGATGTTATGTGACTATCATTTTTATTGTCATTGATGTCTTATTGGTGTTCTAATGAGTGTTGTGTTGTAACAAGATAAAGTGTTAAAGGTCAGTTGGTATGGTCATGAGGTTATTAGTCTTCATGAGGTTATTAAAGAGTGTAGATATGAGAGAGAATATTGATCAATGTTGTAGTGATTCTAAGAGTGTAATATATGATTGGTATATGTTCTTATGTATGAATGAGTGATGTGAAGGTTAGCATAGAAGGTCCTTATTGTCAAAGTTGTCAAGTGCTTGAGCCAAGTAGTATGTTGAGAAGGTATGTGCATAGGATGCCTTGGCTTGTGCATGAGGAGACATGGTGGCATGGTGAGATGGATGTTATCAATCTTTTAAAGGTTATAAAAGATTTATATCAAGTGTCTTTGAGGACAAGGTGTCTTGTGAAGCTTATTTATTACATGAAGAGAGCTTGTGTGAAGGCATAAGCTTGGTTTCATGGTGAGATAAGGTTTTAAAAGGATGTTTGACATTAGTTGATCATGTGAGATGTTGTGTGAACATGTGAGTGAAGTATTGAGAGCTTGAAAAGAGGTTTGAGGGTCAGTTCAAGGCCCAATGAGGTGTAAAAAGCAAGGTGGTAAGAACATGGCCTAATGAGGCATGAGGTTTAGTTTCCAAGGAAATTATGCATAGGTGATATTTTTCAAATGTGTGATAGGTTTTCCCAAATTTTTTCATGAATTTTTAGGTCAAAGTTTGAAGGTTAAGTAAAGAAAAAGTGCTTTGAGGTCTCTCGAGTGCATAGAATGATGAATGCTCAACCTGAGAAGGACTTTATTGTGATATTTAGCTCATCTATCATTTACATGGGAACCTAATATATTCATGGTATATGGGGAAGGGTATTAGCTCAAAATTATAGGAATTAGTCTTTGGATTGATGGGATATTATTTAAGACTAATAGTTTAACAGTGAAAGTATGTTTAAACCCTCTTAGAACCCTAATATTAACTTGATGTTGAAGATATGATTCAAAAGTGATTAAGATGATTTATAATTCTTAGGTAAGTGTGTATATCTTATAGTGAACTCTCCTAGGTACCTCCAAGTGGTGGTGGTTAGAGAGAGGAGAGATAAAATAAGAAGATATAGGCTTATTTCTGATGAAGTTGCTATAACTGTAAAAAGTTGTATTGGAAAAAGTTTGAACATTGATAAAGGTTAAAGATTGAGACTTGTAAGTGATGTCATTGGTGGTTTATGGATTTTTTCTAGTGATTAAGTGGTCCAAATTTGTGATCTAAGTTGGCCAATCACTAGTAGGCCTAATGAAGAAGAACAATGCAAAACCCAAGTAGTTTAAAAAGTTGGTTTTTGGTATGATTTCATGAAAGAATGATGCATAGGAATGCATGGTGTTTTTTTTTGGGAATTGTATGTCCTATCTATATACACATAATATTTTCAAAATTTTATTGATTACTAATAGTTTGTATCTTGCACGAACCTATCGAGTCTCAATCTCTTTGAGTGCATGCCTTAAGGGGTGCATTAGGAAAGGGGTGGGTAGACCGTCGGTGCTTTGTATGATTGTTTTTCCTTTTTCCACTTGCCATACACATAATTGTATCTTACAACCATTTACCATAAGCTTGTTCTTCTCAGTTCTACCCATTCCAATCTTTTCCTCTTTTTATTCCTCCTTTTCTTTCCTTAACATCCTTTTGGATAGTTAATTGTACTAGGTCAACTGGGTCAACCCAATATAATTTAGGGGTATTTCTCACTTTCTTAGCTTGTTAGTGTTTTAGCCAACCCAGCTCAGACCTAGTGAATTGTCCTAAAAAACACATTAGGTCGATTGGGTTGACCTTGTAAAATCAACATTTTTGGAAGGATTTAGGGCAAGATCCACCTATATATACAACTTCATTTCCCACCATTTCATAAGAGATGAATTATTGATGAATAAGTGCAAATAAACATCTACTTATTAACAATTCTGCTTGAGGAATAAAGCTTAGGGTTCCATACTTTCTTTGGATATATGGATCTTGGCTTGTGGAGAAGTCTTTTAGATGCTTATATAGGTTGTGTAGCCTAGAGCTGATTTATCTTGGTTATCCTTACATACCAAATTAATCTCTTGTGAAGCACCTTGGCCAAGAGAGAGATTGAGGATTAATGGGTTTGTATTCAAAATTAATTATTCCTAACTTTATTTCTCATTTTTAAGAGTAGATAGATAATGCATTTGTTTTCTTCTCATTAGGAATTAAAAACTTTTAAATCAGATTTAATATATCCATAAATTAGATCTCACTTATGTAATAACATGCATCATGAAAACATTCCTCAAATCATAGATATAATGAAAGCCTTAAAATAGAGAGAATAATAATCAATAACACAACATAGATCTAATGTGGTTCAACCAATGTGGTCTACATCCACCAAGAAAGTTCTCAATATAAACTATAATCAAAACACAAGACTACAATATCTCATAGAGATAGAAAAATCTCTTCTAGAAAATGCTGCACAAAATGATGCACTTTCACCTACACCTACACAATGTTGTATCTCATAAGCTACTAAACCACACCCTAAAATAAACACTTGCACTTTTTAAAAACATTTGCACTTTGACTCTGATCCTCAAAGCCACACCCTACAAATAAATCATCAACCTCTAAAGGCCACACCACACCTTGTATATATAGAAAATGAAGGAAAATACGTAAAAGGAGGAAAAATTACACCATGCTTATCCACTATAAGCATCATCCACAAAGGATAACTCAATTTTACCTCATCAAGCTCATCCAAAATCTCTCCCAAGAAAGAACATGCCAAAGATAGAGTCTCCACCTTTTAAGGCACATTTTCCAATAACATGTGATCACAACCAATTCCTTTAAATAAGAAAGGCATTACATTTTCCAAAGAACAACCAACTCTGATAGAACAAGGAAGTCAACATGGAAAATAAACAACCAATAACCAACTCCATAAAATATGGAAACAAAGAAATTATAAATATACTAGGAATATTCCACTCACATGTGGAGTAAGGTTCCACAAAATGTGGAGTGGGGAAAAATGTACTCTACACATTTGTGGAGCTATCTAGGTCCCTAAGGTTTTCCCTAAGGTCATGTGATATCCCCAAAGGGATCCACACTCAATAATATCCCACTTGGAGACCATTTCTCTGGAACATAATCTATCACTACTGCATGACCACTAAGACCAACCAGATCTGAACACAGTCTCAACTTGTTTAATATGACCACCTTGATCATCATATCCACAAGATTTTGGATAGTATGAATCTTCTCCATCTTCACCAAGTTTTCCTCCAAAGCTATTTTAATGAAGTGATAATGTAACTGAATGTGTTTCATCCTCAAGTGGAAAGCAGAGTTCTTTGCCAAATGAATAACACTCTGACTATCATTGTGTAGTCTCCCAACTTCCTACTCATGCCCCAAATCTTGAAACAACTCCTATAACTAAATCATCTCCTTGCAAGCCTCTATGGTAATAACATACTCTACCTCTTGGTTGACAAAGCCATAACCTTCTGTATCTTAGAAATCCAACTAACGGCTCTATCTCCAATAGTAAATATATATCCTATCATAATTCTCCTACTATTAATATCCCCTACCATATCCAAGTTCACATAACCATGCAAAGCGGTATCTGATCCAACATAACATAATACAAAATCCATGGTTCTACTCAAATATCGAAGAATCTATTTCACTTCCAACCATTGCTCATAACTTGGATCACTCATATACCTGCTCACAACTCCCACTACTTGGGTAATATATATCCTAGTAAAAACCATGGCATACATCAAGCTACCAACTACCAATGAGTAAGGTACTTTGGATATCTTAATTTTTTCAACTTCTGTCTTGGGACACTACTCTTTTGATAATCTAAATTGGCCTACTAAAGGAGTATCAATAGATTTAACATCCAACATGCTAAACCTTTCCAGGACTTTCTTCACATAATCTGATTGGGATAAAAACCAGCTTCTTCTCCTTCCTATCATGAGTAATCCTCATACCAAGGATTTTCTTTGCAATACCCAAATCCTTCATAGAAAAAGAGTCAATAAGTTATTTCTTGAGCATATGAATATGTTGTATGTTATTTTATGAAACTAACATGTCATCAACATACAAGCATAATATAATAAAGGAACCATCATCAAAATGTTTGATGTACATGCAATGGTCAAAATGACACCTTTTATATTCTTTCCAACATAAAATAATCAAATTTATTGTACCATTTATGTGGAGCTTATTTTAGGCCATAAAGCTCCTCTTTAGTCTGCACACATAGTTATCCTTCCCTTTAACCTCATAACCCTGTGGTTTCTTGATATACAACTCTTCATCCAAATCACCATGAATAAAATTAGTTTTCACATCTAACTATTCTAAGTATAAATCCTCAACTGCAACTAAAATAAGAACAGTCCTAATAGAAGTCATTTTTACAACAAGAGAGAAAATCTCATCAAAATCAATACCCAATTTTTGTGTAAACCCCTCGACCACCATCTTGGCCTTATACATTTTTCTCCCTTCATCCTCTTCTTTTATTTTAAAGATCCATTTGTTTGGAAATGCACTCTTGCTCTTGGGTAGCCTTACCATATCCCATGTTTGGTTATCTATGATAGATCTATGCTCTTCATCCATGGCTTGTTCCTATTTCATCTTGGCATATACCTGCATTGCTTCCTCATAACACTTTGGTTCTCCATTATTAGTGAGCAATAAATAATTCAAAGAAGGAGAAAAATGTTTAGGTGCTCTTCTTACCCTAGAAGATCTTCTTACCATAGGAGTTTAATGTCCTTGTATAGAAGGTTCTTGAACTAAATTATTGGATACTTTTCCATCCACAATGTCATCCAATACTGTACTATTTCTGTTCTTGATCTTATTACTGCAACTGATCCTTATGCATGACTTTTTCATTAAAGACCACATCTCTAGACTAAAATATCTTCCTATCTTTAATGCTCCATAAATGGAAACCAAAGTCATCCTCACCATAACTAACAAATGTGCATTTCTTTGATTTAACCTCTAGCTTGGTCTTATTTTCTTTCTTAATGAGGTCAAATGCCTCACATCTAAAGACTCTAAGAAAAGAATAATTAATATTCTTACCAAGCCAAGCTTGTTCAGGAATGTCTCCATCTAAAGGCATAGAAGGTCTTCTGTTAATCATATATACTATCATGCTAACTACTTTTACTCATAACTATAAAGATAACCCTGCATGTAACCTCATGCTCCTAGCACATTATATTATTGTTTTGTTCATCCTTTTAGATACCCCATTCTATTATGGAGTTCTTATAACTATCCTTTTCCTACAAATTCCATTGTTAGAACAATAATCAAAGAAAGCATTACTATAATAGTCACCTCCATTATTTGATCTGAGACATTTCAATTTGAGACCTGTTTCATTCTCAACCAAGGCTTTTCACTTCTTAAAAGTGTCAAATACATCAAAATTATTTTTAATGCAATAAACCAAAACCTTCCTAGTTGTATCATCAATAAAAGTGACATAATAATTGGATCCACCAATATAAGATACCTGAGTTGGTCCCCATACATTTGAGTGTACTAGATCTAACTTGTGCTCTTTCTTTGTGGGCCCAACCTTTAGAAACACAACCCACTTCTATTTCCCATACACACAATTCTCACAGAAGTCTAGGTCTAGATCTTTCAATCTAAGCAACTTATCTTTTAAGATTTACATGCCCTTATGGCTCATATGATTGAACCTATAGTGCCACATAGTTTCATCTCCATCTATAAAAATTAAATCAATACAATCAAAACTACTAGTCAAATATAAAGTACCAAATTTATTACCTCTCAAAATCACAAGATCACCTTTGGTAACTTTCTAAGAATCTATAATAAATAATACTGAACATCCCTCATGAACCAATTGCCCCACTAAAACCAAATTCTATCTCAACATAGGCACGTGTCTAACATCCTTTAGGATCCATGTGTTCCCATACTGCATTTTAACCTAAACATAACCTTTACGTACTATCTCACATGGTTCATCATCTCCAAGATAATCATGTCCTATATTCTCTTAAACATAATCATTAAAATAATGCCTATGTGGGGTAGCATGAAAAGAAGCCTTTGAATCTAAAACCCAAGACTCAAAAAAACTATCCATAAAAAGAATTAAGGAATCCTAAAATGATTTACCTAATGTCACATTTACCTCATTAGTTTCATCCTTGTTGTCATTCTTATCTCAAAGTGACCAACAATCCTTTTTTGAGTGTCCACTCTTCCCATAATGCCAACATATCATCTTAGATCTAGATCTGGACTTAGATCTACATTTTGACTTTCCATAGTTTCTTTTGCTCTTTTCCTTTTACCTCCCTCTAGTATCAATGGATACATAATTACCTAAATATTATTCACCAGTGATTTTCTTTTGCATCTCCTCGCTAAGGATCACACCTATAACATCCTCAAAATTCAAGCTTCCCTTGGTAGGGACTGCATTACTCACAACCATAGCCAACTATCTCAACTATTAGGCAAAGAACATAATATTAGCAAAGCTCTAACTTCATCATAAAACTTAATTCTAATAGAAATGAGTATACTTAAAACTATATTAAAATCATTTAGATGATTAGCTATTAAACCATTCTCATACATTTTCATGTTAAACAATCTTTTCATAAGAATTTTTTTATTAGAAGTAGAGGGTTTTTCAAATAACTTTTCAAGTTTATCCATGAGATCCTTTGTGATTTTCTCATCAAAAATATTAAATGCAACAAAATATGAAATTCATAACCATATGGATCCCAATGCCTTCCTATCAAGTAATGACCAATCCACATCACTCATACTTATAGGTTGTTCTACTTTCCACTCCAATGGGAGATGTAGCTCCTTTTGATATAGGTAATCCTCCATCTACAATTTTCACAAACAAAAATTCTTACCATCAAATTTCTCAACTCTAAATTTTATATCTTCTCCCATAACTCTCACTCAAGCTAATAGCCTTCCTGTGATTTACCACTTTAGCAAAACACATAATGAATGGATTTGATACTAGTTGTTAGGAATTAAAAAGTTTTAAATCAGATTTAATATAACCATAAATCAAATATAACTTATGCAATAGCATGCATCAAATAAACATTATTCAAATCATAGACATATTGAAAGCATTAAAATTGAGAGAATAAGAATCAATCACATAAGATAGATCTAACGTGGTTCACCCAATGTGGGTTACATCCACCAAGAAACTTCTCAATATAAACTATAATCAAAACACAAGACTGTAATGAAATCTCATAGAGATAAAAAAAATCCCCTATAGAAAATGCTCAACAAAATGTTGCACTTTCATGTACACTTGCACAATGTTGTATCTCAAAAGTAGCTAAACCACACACTATAATAAACACCTATGCTTTACAAAAACATCTGCACTTTGACTCTAATCCTCAAAGCCACACCCTAAAAATAAATCATCAACCTCTAAAGGCCACACCATACCTTGTATATATAGTAAGTGAAGGAAAATCCATAAAAAAGGAGAAATTGCACCATGCTTATCCAAGTTAAGCATCATTCACAAAGGACAAGTCAGTTCCACCTCATCAAGCTCATTCAAAATCTCTCCCAAGAAGGAACACACCAAAGATAGAGTCTCCACCTTTTAAGACACATTTTCCAACAACATGTGATCACAACCAATTCCTTGAAACAAGGAAGGCATTACATTTTCCAAAGAATAACCAACTCCCACAAAATAAAGAAGTCAACATGGAAAATAGACAACTAATAACCAAATCCATAAAATATGGAAACATATAAATTATAAATATATGAGGAATAGTCCATTCACATGTGGAGTAAGGTTCCAAGAAAGGTGGAGTGAGTAAAAATGCGCTCCCCACATTTGTAGATCTCTCTAGGCCCCTAACGTATTCCCTAAGGTTATGTGATAGCCCCAAAGGGATCCACACTCAACACTTCTCCCATTTATTAGGATTCCATATACATTAACATGAGTATATATCTTCTAATACATGTTTAGTCTAGTTGTTTTATTATTTCTAACCTCCACTTTGTGCCACAAGATTTGGTGTGCACTAAATTAGATTTTGCTTTCTTATTATTAGAATAGAGTGAATGTTTTAAACCTTACGACCCCATTAGGGTTGTTGTGTGATTGTGTTAGACTGTAGGATTTGAAACCCTTCCTAGCATGATATGTTGTGGCAAGTGATCCCATAATTGGGTCTAGTGGATCCCCATATTGGTCATGCTCCCACTTAACAAGTGTATCCCCAATCAAAAGTGTAGGTATGTTCTATATTATTTGAGCCATGATTTATTTATAGATATGATGCATTTCTTATTGCATACATTTTGGTGAACCTAACATGAAACTAACCTTTAAAGGATTTATTTCACTTTTTTTCATTCTTTTGATCATCATTTTGATCATGTATTTTGACATCTTAGATTGGTTCAGTCAACCCAACTATTTTGATCTATGTGCAAGTTTCTAGGAATAGGCAACTAAATCAACCAAGTCAACCTAGTATAGGTTTCCATCCTTTCAGACATCCAGTTCAACTTACTAGGTCAACCCAATCAACCCCTTATAGTTTCATCACTCAGTAGTAGGTTCCTAAAAATTTGATTGATCCTCTCAACACAATTTATAGGTTTCTCAAGCATACTTCAAGGTTATTCATCAACAATCTTCCTTCATTGCATCTTTGATCCACCAAGGTTCTTTTCTACCTCTCTATTTCTTTCTTTTCTATCTTTCCTTTCATAGTTTGCAGTCTTTAAAACTACCCTTTCACAGTCAACTAGATCGAGCTTGCCAAACTAGTTATGTGCTCTGTGTGCTATCTAAAATAACTAGATCAACCCTACCGACCCAATTCATTTTCAAACCTTACTTTTTTAGTACAAGTTTAACCCTGTCAACCCTATTCTATATTTTGTGCATATAGTGTCAACACTATACCTTGTTTCAAGTTGGAATTAACCTCATATCTACTAGTAATTATCTCACACATTTATTTTCTTATTGCTTACATGCTTAGAATAGTTTAGATAGTTTAATTAGGGGATTTTCAATTAATCACTTAGTTTCATTATTTTTATTTTATGCACATAGCCAAATCAAATAATTTAAACAAGCTCTTTAACATTTTGTCTACCCTAGACCAACCTATTTGGATTTCATCACCAAGGGGGAAGTCAACTTGATGTTATAGTCAAGTTAAAGTGTGGTTAATGGTATATTATAGCTAAGCACCCAACACCCTTATCACTGTAGTGTGTGAAGTGAGGGGGTAGGCCCAAATACCAAGCTTCTATCATTTCCACTATAGTACCTTTCAGCCCAAACTACCTGAAACCATCCTTAGATTGTTATCTAGTACCTTACAGCCAAATTTTAATCACATTAAAAATCATATCTTAATAATCTAATAAACATTCAGGTTGTCCAAATAGTTAGCTCTTTAATTTTCAAGTTGGTTATTTGATCTTTGCTCAATTGTGTGTGTAAAAACTTGCATCAGCTAACGTTAGTGCAAGGTTTTGTTTTATGTGCTTCAATTGGATTGGCCAATGTTAATCTAATTGATTGTGTATTTCCTTTCAATACTTATTGATTTTCATTACTTGTAAAGTTATCTTGTTTCATTTTCACAATCTATTTTAGGCTTCTTGAATTCCCTGTCTGCTATACTAGATCAACCTAGTCAACCTAGTAGCTTTCTTGCCTTTTGTATATTGTACTAGATTGTCCCAGTCAACCTTGTGTAATTTTACAATCCTTATTTCTATGCTAGGTCAACCCAGTCAACCTTGTACTATTTCAGGGACCTATTTCTCCTTTGTTTTCTCATCTCTCTTATTTTCCCTTCATCATGGACTTTTTGTTTGGTAATAACATTGAGTCACAATCAATAGATATGATGAAATTAACCAATCCTAATAGGTTCTCCCATAAATAGAGTAAGGCTCCTCTTTTTTATTCTAGTAATGTTCATAGTGCCACTCACACAATGAACTATGGGACCCCTCCTAATACCTCTTTGCATCATAATCCTCCTCTTTTCTTAAAGGATCAACCTGAGTTAGAATATACTCCTAAAATGATTTTATTTATCTTTAAATTTCCTCAACATAAAGGAAAGGATCCTTATAACATTTATAACCTCATGATTAGTGGTTAAAATGAAGAGCCTCATTCACCTGCTCTTACATTCTCAATGGGATTTGGAGGTACCACTTTCTTTGGTTCTTAACCTCTTCCTTCAATTTTGACTCCTTATTTCGTGACATATTTTGCTCTAACCTCTTCTACCTCCATGCCTAGTATCTTAACTAAAATGGTAGGTTTTACATCTAGTGGGCCTTTCATAAGATCCACTATCCTTAATCCTTCCACTAGTTCATTATTTGCTACCTAAGGCAATCATGCTTCTAGTGCTTCTTCTTCTCAACCATTCACTAGTCCATCTTTTGCTTTACAAGAAAAAATTTCCACTAGTGCCTCACATTCTCATAATTATTCTCAAACTCATAAAAACACTAATGGTGGTACCTAAGCCACTAATACTATCACAAATAACAATTTTGATGCTTCTAATGCTAATCAAACATACCAACTTTTGTTGTAAACTCTCAATCAAATGAATACCTTTCAAGCGCATAACACGAATCAAATGATGAGAATGCAAAACCACCTCCTTAACCTTCAATATCATCCACAACTAATGGATTGAGGCACACATAAACAAAATGTTCCCCCTCCTCATCTTTGAGATTCTTAAGGAAATCTCATTACTCAACCTGCTTTAGTCAATAAAACCATTAAGCATCTACAAAATGAAACTATCACCACTCAAATTACCAACATTTATATAGGAGGTATAACACACAATTTATTATAATGGTTCAACCAAACCTACCCTTCACCTCAAGACATTTAGAAATATTTACAAGGATTGGGTCAAATTAAACACCTTTGTTGCTACCAAGCTCTTAGCTAAAACCCTCACGGGTGATGCCTTGGATTGGTACAATAAACTTAGAGATCATTCCATTTATAGTTTGGAAGAATTAGTAAATGCTTTAGTGCATGAATTCTAAACTAATGATCTTCCTAAAAACACTTTGGCCCACTTCATTAATTGTAAACAACATGAAAATAAAACTGCCCAAGCCTTTGTTAAGAGATGGAAGACTTTGTCAAACAAATGTGAACATAACATGCTACATGCCAATCTTTTTCATCTCTTTAAAATGCTCTCTTTCCTAAATTACATTATCAAGTCCACACTCTCTCTCCACATACATTAGAGGAGGCTATTAACCAAGATAAAATACAAGATTTTCTAATGCATCAATTTGAGACACCCCAACCTTTTATGGGTCCTCAATTATTACTTAAGAATAAAAACCACAATATTACCAAAAATGGTGTTAACAATTCTTATGACACCATTCACAATGTTCAAGTTGTTGTTCCTAACTCTTCTTCAAAACTAGATCCTTCTTCTCAATAATATACTAATATTCATTTCTCTTCACCTAATAACATTAATGTACACAAACCTCTATCCTTAGTTGAATTGCTTAAGCATTTGCCTAGGTCTCTTCCATGAGATTTTGACCCTACTCAACCTATGAAATTATGGTATGATCCTAATAATTTTTATTGGTTTCACACTAGTTGGGGTCATTCTCATGAGACCCGTAGACAACTTCATAATTTAGCTATGGATTTTCTTCTTGGACATAATTTTGATCATGATTTCATTATCTGTAAGCATCAACAAGCCTATGAGATTGATTTTAAGGACTATAAATCACATGACAAAACTCAAGCCTTAAATCAAGCAAATGCTCATTTGGATATCTACAAATATCCTTTACCTAATCATCAACCCATTTAAGACACTAAAGACAAGCCCACCCCTTCCACCAATAACATAGAAAGTTTTATTGAACCAACTTTCAAAGAGAATGTGGTTAACATGACTAATATTCAAAGTTTGGTGGCTTTCATTGATTCTCAACCTATCTACACTCCTCTTTTACATAAGACATCATTTTATCTAGGATTCTTCTCCAACTCATTTAAATGAGTTGGGGCAAGAAGATATTATCACTTTTGACGATCCAATTTTTATTCCCCCTTGGATAACACTTCCCATTTTATTTCTACCACTCTTAAATCATCTTTCAATGCTAATGATAATCAAACTTATACTAACACTTCTTCCAATTCTCAAAATCAACTTAAACTAACTAATTTATCACTTCAACATGATTTACCACCTTGTTCTAAACCTTCTTCTTCTTATCAACAAAAATTCCAATGATATTTAGCTCCTCCTTTTAAAGACCTTCTTAGCCATTATGAACCTTTATCTAACAACCTTATTATGGGCTATGATGAGTGGGATCCCATTTTGGAACTCACTAATATCCCATCCCAAATTTCATTCCTTGAGCTTATGAGGACTTCAAATCATATAAAATATCTCATGTAGATCTTATTCAATATGAATGTCACTCGTCCTCCCCTGGTAGGATGGAAGGTATCTTTATCTAGTTTTGAAGATATTATTTTACAATAATGTGAAGAGATGTCTATCAATGTTGATGAAACCATAGACACTTCTCTTTCTTTAAAATTTCCCATAGCTTCTATGAGTTTTGATGATATTCTACTACATGTAGATGATCCTCCCTTATTAATTAGAATCCAAATAGGTGATATCCAAGTCAAGCATGTATTGATTGATGAGGGTTATGACACATGTCTCACTTCTCTCAATTTCATTAAAACCCTTGGATATTCTAAATGTAATCTCAAGTCTACATGTAACACATGCCAAGGATATGATAGATAGAAAATGCCTCCTCTAGGTTGTGTGTGGCTTCCCATTACCATCCCACCTGTGACCATCTATGTGAAGGTGATGATCTTTAACTTTCTCCTTTCATATAACATCTTTCTTGGTTGACCATGGACTCACTATATGAGAGCTATTGATTCTTCCACCTGCTAATGCATTAAATTCCCTCACAATGGAGCCATTTATAAGATTCAAGGTGACACTAACCCTTAGAATTTCAAAAAATTCCAAGATCATGGTGTATTCAAGATTCTTACTCTCAAGCCTTTACCAAGTGTTCCATTTCATGAGTCTCATCATCTCAACTTTCCCATCAATTCAACCTGAGGTTATAGTGGGCATCTTGAGGTCACTAGTAATAATCCTCCTAATCTCTTAGATTTTGATGATGATGAGTTTGATGAGATTAACTTAAATATCAAAAAAAATTATCTCTCACCTCATCTTATCTCATAGATTCTTACTTCCTTACAACCTCATTCTCACAAGACTCCTTGTGATGACATTCTTGTAGTCTTAACTAATACTAAGCATTCTATTCACCATGATTCATCAAATGACAAGGTTATCTATAATTGTGTCATTGATCTTCACACCCTAGATTATGATGATGGTTATTCCTTAGATGATCTATTGTTAGGTGGTTTTATATAGGCTCATGATGCTGAGATTGTCTATTATCTTTCTTATTTACTTGAGTCTTTTTGTGTATCTCATCATTTCCTTCACTTTTAGTTCCTAGTTTTTGCATTTTCCCCCTTTATCGTAGGGTAGAGATGGTGCTAACACCTCAAGTTTTTGAGGATCCACATAGGACTATGCTCATGGATTGTGCTATGACTAAGCCTTACCATTTTACTAGGTACCTTAACTCTCGTAGATGTTTTATCTTTCAGGTTAGTGTAACTCTCCTTAAACCTTTTATAGATCTTACTCCCCCCTTAGTAGAGCTTGCTTTAGTTAAGCCTCTTCCTATTCCTACCATAGTTGATCCTATTTTCTCTCTTACTATTATTGATCCTACCCCTATTTCTAATCCCATTGCTCTTTCCATTGAGCCTAGTTCCATTCCTTCCTCATCATCATCCCCCCTTGGAGATGGTTTGCTTCCCCTACCTAAGATGGATCATCTATGCACCAAATGGGATGATGAGTATTCTTTAGCTTCTTCCACTCTTATTTTACCTCCTTCAGTGATTAATTCTCCTAAAACCACTCACAAGCATATATGTTTCCTCTATGGGATAGATAATCATTCTTCCACCCATTATCATAGGTTGTAATAATATATTGATACCTTGCATCCTTCTTCCCCGTCATCATTCAAAGCCATACCTCCCCCAAAATTACTTCCTAAGTATATGAATAAGTATGGTGAGGTATATTATCTATGAAATCTATGCGGTACCTATCACACTAATCATTGTCACATCCTTCAACATCTCAAAGATCATCTTATAGCCATTCCTAAACCTTCTTTTTTTCCTACCACAGGTCATTCCCATAAGAAGGCTTCTCTTTCTTCTCCCATGGCTCCAAATCTAGTGGTTTCATCCCCTCCTGTGGTCCCTTCACCACAATCTATAACTCCACATATGATTCCTTCACTTGTGGACCTTCCCTCACCTATGGATCCTTCTCCACTCATGCATCCTTCACCCATGGATCCTTCTCTACTAGTTATTCCTACGTCTATATTAGATCCTGATCTCATGCATTATCCTGACCATCCTTTTCCTAATTTTCCTCCTCTTCATGATCCTTTGAGCATTCCTAATTTTTTAGTTGAGGAGATTAGAAAAGAAGTATTTTCCTAGTATTCATTAAAAATTGATGAAACCTTAGCAGTAGTTTGACTACAACTTCATAGAGATTTTTGTGATGTATTGGATAATGCATGTGAATATATTTACCAATATTTATGAGGACATGCATAGTGATTTCACATTTTTATATTTTGATTGGATGTGTGCTCTAATCTTATTTATATCTGTTATATCATTTGACATTGTGTCAAATTTTTGCTTATCTTATATCATGATCTTACTTATTGTATTATATCTTGCTTATCTTATCATTTATATTCACATATGATTGTATTTTATTTATCATTGCTTTCCCTTTTTCCCTGGAGTTTTTCTCAAAACTCTATTTCTTGTATCTTCATGATTATTTTGCTTTCTTATCCTTATTTTTCATAGATAATTTGTCATGGTGACTTGGTTATACAAACCCTATTCCCCTTGGTTATTTCCCTTTACCATGTGACTAGTTAGCAAATAATATATCTCATTATTATCTCCTTTTATCAGTCCACTTTGGATCTCCTTTTCTCCCTCTTCCTTTTTTCAAAAACTAAGCATATACACAGTTGAGACTTGAGATCCCATGATAGTTCATTGTCAAGAATAAGTGTCCTAGTCAATATTTGTCTTTAGTTACTTACATTAATTTTGCCTTAGCCTAAAGCTCATTCATGTGTATCACTTCATCTCTCATGATTAGTCATTCCAAATCCATATGGAGGAGGAATCCTAAAAAGCCTTCAAAATAAAGTTAAAATTTAAATCATTTAAATAAAAGGCAATGATATCAAAAGGAAAAAATAATCTTAAAAGTCTAATCACACTAAAAGACGTGATTCAAAGCACATCTTCTTCTTCTAGTCAAGCTCAAACTCCACAATTGGACTCATAATAGAGCCAAGGTCCTTTGGGGTGAAATAGGTGAATAGATTAGAAAAGGAGAAGAAAAAATATTTTAGCGCTATCTACTTTCTCATGTAAATACCCAATCTTTACAGTAGACCGACGACTCTATAAGGGGTCATGAAGAACGTAGAACATGTCATGGGAAGGTAGGTTCATTTTAATTTTCCTTATACCAATCTACCTTCATGATTTGATTTTAATAGCACAATTATTTGCCTACAAAGCTTTATGTTTATAGTGAATAGGTTTCCTTTGTACATAGACAACCACTAGTCACTTAGTGTCTTCTCATGTCCTTAGTATGCCTCTTGCCTCCTGAGGTCTTCTCATAAGATGCTTAAGTCTTGATTTTTACACTTACTTTTTCACTTCTTATCTACCTTATATTTCCTCTTGAGATATATTATTTTGTATACAGATGACTCCCATTGGGATTTAATTTGTGAGTTACATTTTAAGACTGTGAATAGGACTTGACCATCCTCACAAATTACCATTTTTTCCTTCTTATTACACACATCCTGTTATTAACCAATTTTATTATTTATTATACTTCAGTGGTGTTCTCTTTGTGAGTTGCATTATAAGACCATGGATAGGACTTGACCATCCTCACAAATTACCATCTTTTCTTTCCTATTACCTATATCCTATTATTACCCAATTTTCTAGTCTATTCCACCCCAATTGTGTTCTCTTTGTAGAGTTGTAGTGTAAGAACATGGATAGGACCTGGCCCTCCTCACAAAATTTTATAATACTCAAGTCACCATCCAATTTACATGTGTAAAATTTCAGATAAGATTCGATCAATTATGAAGTTACACATCATTGACATGTTTCCTAGCTTGATTTAGTATGTTTTATACTTACTTCATATTTATTTCACCTTTTTATCTTCTTTTTTTTTAGTGCATGTAAGATTTCAACCATTTATTGAATTTTTCATACTTCTCAGCTTGAATTAAGACCAAAATTTTTCTATTTATTTTTATTTCATACTTCCAAGCATGATTCAGTATGATTGATTGACTTAATTAATTAATTTTTATACCATTTGTGCCCTTTTACATACTTTCCATTTTATTAAATTATTTTCATACTTCCCAATGTGATATTAGTATGATTTTACTTATTTTAATTTGGTGCAAACATATTTCATATTGGTTTAAAAACAAATTCCTTTTTACCATATTGTTTTACCATTTCTTGGTTTTTTATACTTAGTCATTTTTTTGTTATTACACATTTCCTAGCTTGAAATAATGTGTAGTACATTCTTGATTGATTATATTTTTCCAAGTCCTTTTTTGCCCTTTTTTAACCATTCATGTGTCTTTCATAATGCTAGAAAAGAAACCACATCTATATATTTCGCTATAAGATAACATACACAATGAAGCTAAATACCTGTGCTAGAAATAAATATATCCAAAGCATCCATAACCTTAACCATAATGAACAAACAAAATAATAGATACTGACAACACACAACCAACAATAATATGCCAAGAAAGATCTAATATATATATATATATATATATATATATATATATATATATATATCATGAGTTTAATACAACATATACAACCATATACAATGCTCCAACTCTATGGCTGGACTCCATCCTATCTATCTCATGGCATAGCCACACTGCCTACTAAAGCCTCAATCTAAATCTTATAAATGGTACATTATAAGGAGGCCATCCAAGATCTCAATCCCTCTACCTATCCTTGTAGGTGCATTGTCTGCATCTATGACTCTACTAGCTGGATCCAGATATCTATCATCTACGATAATATAGCCAGATGTATAACTCTCTCATCTACTAGGGATTGCCATAGCTATAGCTCCCTAGCACCCATCACTGCTAGTGGATGCATCCTCTCCCTCTATTCTTGTATCTACCTCACTGCCTCTCTAGCTTACCTAAGCTGGGGTAGATGGTACACTCATATCTTCTAGTGTCATGGGGTTGTATGGCTACAAAGTATCATCTAGGATGTCATGGAGTGATCCCCTCACTAGAGACCCCCATCTATCCTCCTCATCCTCACCTACACCTATAAAATCCCACTAAATGGATATATATCTCATAATATCTATCTATACTTCCAAATGAAAACTTAACCAACAAATTAATCATCTTTTAACTATTTTTATCTTGACTACTATGGTCTCACCATTTGTGAGATCACCGAGCATAGTCTCCCCATCTGCATGGCCTCCTTGCACCTCCTCTATAGGTCACCTCTTCAACTCAAACTTGGTTATCATAGCTCATGTCAGTATTAGCCTACATCTGAGTGGTCTCTCTATCATCTCATCTAGCTCACCTATGGGGTCATTCAAGATGGTAATAGTCTCCACTCTCTCTTATTCCTCCTACCTCTATTGATGCCATATCCTCAGTAGTCACTACTCATATAACCATGGAGATATGAGTGGTATATCTGATATCTCTAATTCCAAATCCCTATCCTCTTTCTTAGATCCTCATCATGCTTGACTAGTCCATGGTCACTCTCAATGTGGTCTTGGTGTTAGCCTCACCACTAGTGGCCCCAGTCTTCTCCTCCCTCATGGCTCCTTCACATGCCAAGCCCACTACTTAGGCATCAATATTGGTGTTTATAGATGGGTTAGGCCCATCTTCCCTAACACTTATGCCACTAAATGTGATTATCTCCACTATAAATAATGTCTGACCACCTCTATCCTCATTGTCACTGGTGCAACCATTTCCTAGCTCACCCATGTAGTTATTATGTGCTCGTATGGCTGCCACATTATGTTTACATGTCTCACTAACTATAGTGATAGCACATTGGGAATGACCCATGTTAGCTAGTCTTCCCTCCATATTTTTACTTGAGCTAACTTGTTATCAACTGCATGGTGCAACCCAACCAATTAGTACATAAGAAACCTCTCATATATCTAAGCTATCAATAATATGATCGGTCCCATGGTCCTCTTCCCTCTAACCAACATTTAATACATATCATGTACCAATTAGACCTAGATGATGGAGCCTAGATCATATAGAAATTTTTCTTCCAAGATCATCCTACTCAAGGCTACCATGAATAGTGGCACCTTGCCATCTGACTTGTGATATAGTACCCACTATGTCATAAGGCCTATCACAGCCTCTTAGATGTCCAAAATTTATGATGCATAGACATTAAACATGATAACTCTCTTACCTTGTAATATCATATTTGAACTTGTATCCCACATGACTAAGGCTCTCCTATCTTCTAGATTATTTGATATCCTTACCATCACCTGTGCTCTTACTATAGGTAGTCTTAGGATGGCATGAACATCCTCTAGTGTGATATCCACCTCTGCTATATCCCCATCCACCTCCCATCTAAAGGTGTTAGTTAATCATTCCTAACAATTGAGGAACATGACTAATAGATCAACACTAAGGGGGATCCACACATCTCAACTATCCTACCTAGACTTATGGATCCTAGTCTAGCCCTATCTCCATCTGACAACCTATGTAATAAGTTTGATAACCATGACACATCCACAAGTCTCTAAAATATATGCCTTCCCTATACACAAGAAAAAACAAAGGATGTATCAGTTCCTCCATGCCATAAATCATCAAAATACATTCTTTTTTGCATTTTTACATAAAAAACAAGCCTACATTACTTTATTTTACTCTTTTTATCTTATTTTTAGCCTTCTTAGTCCTTCTTGATGTTACTTGGTCATTTCAGGCCATTTTAACCCTCTTTAAACCTTTTTCACACTTTTTCGTATCATTCTATCTCTTCGGTCAAACTAGTTTCACCAAAATTTTCCTATCTTTTTTCTTGGTTAACACAAATATCTAAGTTAAACCCCTTATCTTCCCCTCCTTAGTGTTGATTTTTTATTCTAGACCTTTTGGACCACTTGATAACTCTAAACAAGGCCTTCAACCTACAGACTGTATAGGGTTGACCCATACCTATTGGGTTAGCACTATGGATTTTGCTCATTTTCTAGCCTACTAGGTCAACCCAATGCTCTTTGCCTATCGACCCCTTACATTTTCCTTAAAAAGTGCAATTTGCTTATTTTTTGCCTAGATCCTCCAAACCCATTTCCAATCTTCCTATTTTCTACTATTAGAATCTAATTTTGCATCATTCTAACATCTATAAATGCTTAAAATTCAAAATTACTAAAATTAGACTTAATTCACTATGAATTTCAAAAACTAGTTTGAGATTCTTAGTAGCATACCTATAGTGCACCTGTTTGGAGCCTCTCCCTATCTAGCCTGTCATCTCCTCACCATCCTAGATTGATTTTTATTCAAAACTCTTTTTCCCTTCTCTCACAAGTCAAAATAACAAATGAATTATCTTTTTCCCTATTTAAAAACACTTTTCTAAATTCAAATTCTTCAATTATTGTCATGTAGATTCCTTATTTTACTTATATCTTTGTTTCTACTCATACATTTTACAAACCATAAAATGTGTTAGATTCGTGATGACGTAGATATTATTTTCCACTATCATATCCCTATCTTCTAAAAATTATGATTTTTGGCTATTATTTTGCACTAAATTCTATAGGGTCATCTAGTGTTCTTTACATTGGACACCTTCACACTTTCTTATAGTATAATTATATATATGACACTAAGGTAAGTTAAAGGTATGTGTTTTTCAATATAGTTATTTCATTTATCTTATCTTCTACTTACTACAATTTACTTAGCATCATCATTATGTGTAATCATGTTATATCTTGAAGCACCATACCATGTTACACTTACATGACATGTGATGAGCTTCGAGTGGGGCATATGTATACAAATAATATTCTCCAAATTTTATGGATTACTGACACTTCATATCTTTTAGTAACCTATCAAGTATCAATCTCTCTAAATGCATGCCTTAAGGGGTGCACTAAGAAAGGGTTAGGTAAACCATCAGTGCTTCATAAGATTATTGTTCCTTTTGCCACTTGTCATCTACACACTTGTCTCTTAAAACCATTTACATTAAGCTTGTTCTTCTTATTTGTACTCATTATAGTCTTTTCCTCTTTCCATTCCTTCTTTTCTTGCCTTAACACCCTTTTGGATAGTCAACTATACTAGGTCGACTGGGTTGACCTAGTATAGTTCAAGGGTATTTCTCACTTTCTTAACTTGTTAGCCTTTTGGATGACCTACCTCAAACCTAGTGAATTATCCCTAAAAACACATTGGGTCAATCCTATATAGCCAACATTATCTAAAGTATTTAGGGCAAGATATACTTATATATATAAATTCATTTACCACCATTTCATAAGAGAAGCATTATTAGTGAATAAGTGTGATTGAAAATTTGCTTATTGACCATTATACTTGACTTATAAATATTAGGGTTCTATACTTTCTTTAGAGATATGGATCTTGTCTTGTGGAGAAGTCTTTTGGATTATTAGATAGGTTTTGTATCTTAGAGCTGATTTATCTTGGTTATCCTTACATACCATAATAATCTCTTATGAAGCACCTTGGACAAGGGAGAGATTGAGGCTCAGTGGGTTCATCTTCAAAGGTAAGTATTCCTAACTTTATTTCTCTTTTGTAAGAGTAGATAGATCATATATTTGTATTATTATCCCATGTATTAGGATTTATTATACATTTACATGAGTATATGTCTTGTAATACATGTTTAGTTTAGTTGTTTTATTATTTCTAATCCCCACTTTATGCCATAAGCTTTGGTGTGCACTAAATTAGATTTTGCTTTCTTGTTATTAGAATAGAGTGAATGTTTTAAACCTTAGTAACCCATTAGGGTTGTCTTGATATTGTGTTAGATTGTAGGCTTTGGAACCCTTCCTAACATGATATGTTATGATAAGTGATCTACTAATTGAGTCTAGCAGATCCCCATATTGGTCATGTTCTTGCTTAACAAGTGTATCCCCAATCAGAAGTGTAGGTATGATTTATCTTCTTTAAGTCAAGATTGATTTATAGACATGATGAATTTTTGATTTCATACACTATATATTATTTTTATAAATTTTTATAGTTAGTGAAATTGGTTTAAATGTTCAAGCCAAAATGGCTTGTCTGGTTCTGGTTTGATTGTGTGTAGTGAGGTCAAAATATTGGTTTGTAAGACCAATATTTGACATTAGACCTTTTTATTTTTGTATTTTATAGTGGTATATATATATATATATATATATATATATATATTAAATGATATTTTTAAATTTAAATTGGTCATGGTAAGTGTTCTTTGAGGTGTTGAAGATCAAGTTGTTCATGAGTAGTTTTTGGAGTGTTTTGGTAGTTTTGAGTGGCCTATTTATAGAGAAGTGTTTGAGTTATTTTGACCTAATTTTGTGAAGTCTAAATCACTTGGGGTTTTTTTTATGGTCATGGGTTTTATGTTAATTTGAGTTATTTTTATGGTTGTTTGAATAAATTGTGTACATGCTTCAATTTTGTTTGGTAGATTTTTTGTAGGTTCACAAGCCTAATTGTGAACAATGCTACAAGGAGTGTTCATGAAGGGGTTGGTGATAAAAAGTGTTATGCACCTTAGAATATGTTTATTTGGGTATATTTTATCAATTTATGAAATTATATTATTCTTAAATTAAGTTAAATTATTACAAGAAGAATATAAGGTAATGTGTTTCTAAGAAGGCCTATTAGGTCTCTATAAGGCATAAAGAAGGATAAGGGCTAATGAAGGTGTGGCTGACTATTTTCAACATTGATTATTATTTGTGACATGTCCTAAGATTTTTTTTAAGGGTGATCCAAGTTATTAAAGGTTTGTGTTTGACCAATAGGTGTGTTAGTATGATCCTGGTATAAGAATAAGGCCTTTTAGGCCTAATTAGCAAGTTAGATATTTTGAGAGAGTAAGCAAATGAAATAACACATTGGTAAGTAGAAGGAGGTCTTGTATACCATATGAAGAGTTTATAAAAACTATGATTAATATTTTATATAGGTTATGTGTATAAAAATCAAGGTCATATGACCTAATCAAGTCAAGAAGAGGGCTAGTTGAGCGAAGAAGCCCATAAGACAATTTGAGAGGGGTAGAAGAGAGAGAAGAGGTAAAGAAGGTGATCATAATATATTGTATGATAAATAGGGTGTTTTAAAGGTGATTAAAGGTTTTATGTGGATTATTTGGTGTTGAGTCATCTAAGGGGTTGGTAGCTTACTAAAACCTAGCTGGGTTGGTGCATAGCTTGTTGGGGTTGGTACTCCATGTGGAGTTGGTGTTTCACTAAATTGTGATATTTTGACTTATTGGACTATAGTTCATTTTAAGGATTAGTGGGTATTATTTCCCTAGAGATTTTTCCACATATATGATGTGTTGTCTTGTGTAATCTTATTTTCATGCTTGTATGGTTGATTGTTTATGCATTGCTTGATCTATATGTTGATGTAATGGTTCATATATGCTAAGGAGGAATTGAATGAAAGTCTTTTAATATACTGATTCACCCCCTCAGTCATTATGTTTTCAATAATTGGTATTAGAGCAAGGTCCTTTGAAGTAGGCCTAGCAGTTTGAAGGTAATCTTAGAAGCACATGTATGACTAATTGTCATGTTCAAGAAGTTTTCTCATCCAATAAGGCTCATCTCTTCAGTGGTATAAGTGATTCTGATAGTGAAGATGATTGTGTTTATCATGAGATAAATTAATTACTTTTCATGTCCATATAAATTCATAATGAATGTTGAATGTTGTTCAAAAAGGAAGGTATTATGGAAGAATACACCAAGCTTAGAAAAGAAGTAGAGTCTTTGAAGGTAGAATTGGATTAGGTCAAATTGAAGACATATCAAAAGTTTGAGAAGAGTTCAAATATGCTAGAATATATTTTTAATAGCTAGAAGTGTTCAGATGATAAGGATGGTATTGGTTTCAAATAAGACCAAAAGGATATCAAGGAAAATCAGACCTCAAAGGTCAATGATCTATCAAGAGGTGATGGTATTGGTAGAACGAAGATAAATCCTATTAGACAGTTAAGGTATATAAGTTAATTCAATGGTTACTATTTTTCATGTAATCAATATGGTCATAGAGCAAGAGATTGTAGATATCATGCTAGAAGTAATTCCTTATGGAGAAGGATAATTCAGTGTTATACATGTGATCAAAAATGTCATATTGTAAGGGACTACAACATGAGGCATATGAATAAGACTAGTTAAGACAAAAAGGTATGTAGTCATGTCACTAAGAAATGGAACAAGAAGTCAGACCCTATGAAGAAGGTGAAGGAAGAAGAGAAGTCTAAAGGAGAAGATTCTATGTTATCTCAAACTACATTACATATTCAAAATAAAGAAAATTTATAAATAGTGGTTACTCAATCCACATGATAGAAGACAAGAAAGGTACTATTTTTCATAAGGATGTTCAAATCAATAAGGATGAAGAGTTGATTGAGAAGAAGAAGGATGAAAAAGTGGATGAGTCAAATGCTTCATCTCAAAAAAAGGAGAATGCTAGTTAAAATAAAAAGTTTGAATCTCTGAGAGTGAAAGATAAAAAGCAAATCAAGGTACAGAAGCCAAAGACAATCAAGGTGAGTCATGATCAACTCATAAACCAAGGTGAAATCTTTGAGACTATAGAGCATAAGTCAGTATTGAAAGAATGTCAAGAGTATTCTTTGTTAGATTAAAAGGATGATGAAGAGGCCAAGTCAAAGGTCATGTCAAAGAGGCTATTGAAACCTAAGAGGATCCTAAATGATATTTAGCCTTGTGAAAACATGGAGGTATGGGAATCTCCTAAGTTCATGGTGTTCTAGATCCCTATGGAAAGGGTTGACTCCATTAGGCTTCATGAAGACACTCATCTGTCAATAGAAGTTGGGTCTGAGGGGGAGCTAATCAAGTGATTCATTAGCTCTAAGAGTGGGTGATCAATGTTAAGAAGGTTTTTGAGGTTATGACAGGCATGTAGGTAGGTTGAATAATGTTGAAAGGGACAAAAACATGATGCAATCTTGTTTTTATAGCTACAATAAGAATATGAAGATGGATTTTATCCATTCTTATGTTTGTAGCATCTGAGGTACCATGGTATGGAATGTGAGTTTGAGCATAAGATTATGTCTAGAGATATATGGGATATGGATTGGTCTACAAGACAAATATGGTAATGAAGATAAGTTGATAAATTGTTGATAGAACTAGAAGTTTAGTTGGTAGCATGGTAAGAGTTATTAAGTTGACATCAGGATTCTAAGGTCAAAAAGTAATCTTTTGGTATATGAGAGGTAACTTTTGGTATTTATTTGTGATTATTAGCTGAGATTAATCTATGTTGAGGTTTGGTATTTGTATCAAGGTGCTTGAATCAAGTTAAGATTGGTTTGTGAGTCCTAGTGAATCATAAGATGGGCTTAAGCTATGAAGACAAAGGGGGAATCTCAAATTCTTCAGTTGGTATCAAGAGTGTTGCTTTTAGTCATGTCAAGGACAAGGTGAATGTTCTTAAGTTTTAGACTTATTTGGAAGATTGAGAATGAGAATAGGGGGAGCATGGTTATGCTGTGTGATCCTTCTTTGTTGAAGATGTTACATTGATTGGTATATGCTTGGTCTAAGGGGGAGCTTGATAGCTCTAAGAATTGATGTTTCTAAAATTAGTTTCCATCAAGGAGAGAGTGTGTTTATTGAAGTTGAGAATGATCTAAAAATGGGAAATAGTTCAAAATGAGGAAGAATTATGACTGAGATAAGTTTATGTTTGTTGAATTGTAGTTACAAAAGGTGTAATTTCAAATATTGTAGGTGTATCTTTGTCTTTAGTGTCAAAGAGGGAATGAGTTGAAAAAAATATAGTAGGGATAATTCTAGGAGGATTTGACATAAAGATTAGTTGTCAAAGAGGAAGAATAAAGTGTTCCCGAAGTTGTCTACAACAACCGGTATGAGCCTAAGATGAGTTTTTTTGTCAGAATTTCATTATGTTTTCTATTTGAGTTTAAGTCCAAGGATAAAATGGTAGTTTTTGGAAGATCCTTTATTATTAATGCCAAAGGGGGATGAATAACAAAATGGGGGAGTTGAGAATTATTAGTTTGTAGTGTGTTTTGCCATCAATGACAAAGGGGGAGATTGTTGAGCATTGTTCATGTTGTTGAGGTTTGGCACTGATGTTGTCATTGAAGTCAAAGGTTCTTGAGAAGGTTGATATCATTTTTGTTGTCATTGATTGTCTTTGTTGTCCTAGAGGTGATCTTATGAATATTGATGTCAAGGGTACTTATGAAGGTTGATGTCATGTGACTATCATTGTTGTTGTCATTGATGTCTTAGTGGTGCTCTAGTGAGTGTTGTGTTGTAACAAGCTAAAGTGTTGAAGGTTAGTTAGCATGATCATGAGGTCATAGGTATTAATGAGGGCATTGAAGAGTGTAGCTATGAGAGCGAATATTGATTAGTGTTGTAGTGATTCTGAGAGTGTAAAATATGATTGGTTTATGTTCTTATGTCTATATGAGTGATGTGAAGGTCAACATGGAAGGTCCTTATTGTCAAAGTTGTCAAGTGTCTGATCCTAGTAGTGTGTTGAGAAGGTATGTGCATAGGATACCTAGTATTGCTCATGAAGAGACATGGTGGCATGGAGTGATGGATGCTATTAGGATTTTAAAGGTTATCTAAGATTGATATCAAGTGTATTTGAGGACAAGGTGTTTTATGAAGCTTACTTATGTCATGAAGAGACATTGTGTGAAGGTATAAGCTTGGTTGCATGCTGAGATAAGGTTTTAGAAGGATGTTTGACATTGTTTGATCATGTGAGATGTTGTTTGATCATGTGAGTGAATTATTGAGATATATAAAAGAGGTTTGAAGGTTAGTTCAAGGCCTAATGAGGTGGGAAGACTCAAGTGTAGGAAGAAAGGTGGTGAGAGCATGGCCTAATGAGGCATGAGGTTAATTTTACAAGGTAAGTATGCATAGGTGATATTTTTTATATGTGTGATAGGTTTTCCTAGATTTATTCATGAGATTTTAGGTCAAAATTTGAAGGTTAAGGCGAGAAAAAGTGCTTTGAGGTCTTTCAAGTGCACAAAATGAAGGATGCTCAACTTGAGAAGGATTTTATTATGATATTTAGATCATAAAACCTTTTCATGGGAGCCTAAGATGTTCATGGTATATTGGGAAGTGTTTTAGATAAAAATTATAGGCATTATTTTTTGGATTGAGGAGTTACGCTTTATGAATAATCATTAATAGTGAAAATGTTTTAAAACCCTCTTAGAACACTAATAGTGACTTGATGTTGAATATACGATTCAAAAGTGCTCAAGATAGTTTTTAATGCTCATTTAAGTGTTTTTATATTGTAATTAACTCTCCCAAGTACCTCTATGTGGTGGTGGTTAGAGAGAGGAGAGAGAAAATGTGAAGATACAGGCTTATTTCTAAAGAAGTTATAAATGTAAAAAGTTGTATTGGACAAACTTTACAAATTGATGAAGGTTGAATATTGAGGCTCATAAGTGATGTAATTTTTGTTTTATGGATTTTTTCTTGTGGTTAAGTGCTCCAAATTTTTGACCTAAGTTGGCCAATTGCTAACAGTCCTAATGAAGAAGAACAGTGTAAAACCCAGGTAATAATAGAAGTTAGTTTTTGGTATGATTTCATGAAAGAATGATGCATTGGAGTGCATACCATTATTTTTTATAATTTTATGTCCTATACATGATTTTTATAATGTTTTATAGTCATTGAAATTGGTTTAAATATTTAATCCAAAATGGCTTGTCTGGTTCTGGTTTGACTGTGTGTAGTGAGGTCAAAATATTGGTCTGCAAGACCAATATTTGACATTATACCTTGTGATTTATATATTTTATAGTGGTATATATATTTAAAATTATATTTTTAAATTTTTAGTAATCATGGGAAGTTTTATTTCAGGTGTTGAATATCAAGTTGTTCATGACTAGTTTTTGGAGTGTTCTGACAGTTATGAGTGGGCTATTTGTAGATAAGTGTTTGAGTCCTTTTGACCTAAGTTTTGAAGTATAAATCACATGGTTATGTTTTTAATGTCATGTATTTTATGTTAATTTTATTCATTTCCATTTTTTGTGACTTAATTGTGTACATGCTCTAGTTTTGTTTGGCAAACTTTCTATAGGTTCACAATCCTAATTGTGAACAATGCTACAAGGAGTGTTCATGAAGGGGTTGGTGTAAAAAGTGTTATGGACATTAGAAGATGTTTATTATGGTATATTTTATAAATTTAATAAATTATATTATTTTTAAATTAAATTAAACTATTACAAGAAGAACATAAGGTAACATGTTGCTAAGAAGGCCTATTAAGTCTCCATAAGGCCTAAAGAAGGATAAGGGATAATGAAGGTGTAGAGAACTATTTTCAAGATTGATTATTGTTTTTAACATGTTCAAATATTTGTTTTAATGGTTATCCAAGTTATTAGAGGTTTTTGGCTGACCAAGAGGTGTGTTAGTATGAACCTAGTATAGGAATAAGGGCTTTTAGGCCTAATTAGTTAGTTAGAGATTTTGAGAGTACAAGCAAATGAAATAACACATTGGTAAGAAGAAGGAGGTCTTGTATACCATTTTAATATTGTATATAGACTATGATGAATATTTTATAGTGGTTATATGTATGAAAATCAAGATAATATGACCTAATCAAGTCAAGAAGAGGGCTAGTTGAGTGAAGAAGCCTAGAAGACAGTTTGAGAGGGGTAAAAGAGAGAGAAGAGTTGAAGAAGGTGATCATCATCTATTATATGAGAAATAATATTTTTAAATGCGATCAAAGGTTTTATGTGGATGAGTTGGTTTTGAGTCATCTAGGGGGTTGGTACATCCTTGCAATTTAGTTCTTACTAAAGCTTGGCTAGGTTGGTGTATAGCTAGTTAGGGTTGGTGCTCCATGTGGATTTGATGTTCCACGTAGACTTGGTGATTCAATAAATTTTGATATTTAAAATTATAGTAATATATTCCATTTGTAAATATCAATTGGGTTTCTTCCCCTTGAGGTTTTCCCACATATATGATGTGTTGTATTGTGTAATCATGTTTTCATGCTTGTATGGTTGATTATTTATGAATTACTTGATCTATATGTTGATGTGATGGTTCATGTATGATAAATAAGAATTGAATGAAATATTTTTAATATACTAATTAAATCCCCCTCTCAGTCATTCTATTTCCAATAATTGGTATCAGAGCAAGGTCCTTTGAAGTAGGCTTAACATCTTGAAGGTGATCCTAGAAGTACAAGTATGGCTAGTTTTCATGTTCAATGAGGTTTCTCATCAAGAAAGGCTCATATCTTCAGTTGTATAAGTGATTTTGATAGTGAAGATGATTATGTTTATCATGAGAACATTGAAGTACTTTTCATGGCCATAGAAATTGATAATGAATGTTGTTCAAAAGGGAAAGGTCTTATGGAAGAATACACCAAGCTTAGAAAAGAAGTAGAGTCTTTGAAGGCAAAATTAGATCAGGTATCAATCAAATTAAATACCTACCAAAAGTTTGAGAAGAGTTCAGATATGCTAGAAGATATTTTGATTAGTCATAAGTCTTCACGTGATAAGGATGGTCTTGGTTTCAAAGAAGACCAAAAGGAGATCAAGGAGAATAAGACCTCATATCTTAATTATATATTAAGAGGTGATAGTACTGGTAGAATGAAGATAAATCCTATAAGATAGTCAAGGTATGTAAGTTCATTCAATGGTTATTGCTTTTCATGTAATCAGTTTGGTCATAGAGCAAGAGATTGTATATATCATGCAAGAAGTAATTCCTTATGGAGAAGGAGAATTCAATTCTATACATGTGATCAAAGAGGTCATATTAGAAGGGACTACAACATGAGGCATATGAAGAAGACTAGTCAAGATAAGAAAGTATGTATTCATGTCACTAAGAAATGGATCAAGAAGTTAGACTTTATAATAAGGTGAAGGAAGAAGAGAATTCTAAAGGAGATGATACTATGCTAGTTCAAATTTCATTACATATTCAAAATAAAGACATGAAGTTTATAGATAATGGTTTCTCAAGCCACATGATAGAAGACAAGGAAGGTATTGGTTTTTCATAAAGATGTTCAAAGTAATAAAGATGAAGAGTTGACTGAGAAGAAGAAAGATGACAAGGTGGATGAATCAAATGCTTCATCTCAAGCTAAGGAGAATGATAGTGAAAATAAGAAGTTGAAGCTCCTAGAGTGAAGGATAAAAAACAATCAAGGTACATAATCCAAAGAAAGTCAAGGTGAGTCATGATTAACTCATAAACCAAGGTGGATTATTTTCTATTGTAAAACATAAGGCAGAGATGAAATAATTTCAAGAGTATTCTTTGTTATCTTAGAAGGATGATGAAGAGGCCAAGTCAAAGGTAAAGTCAAAGAGGCTATTCAAACCTAAGAGGATCCTAAAGGATATTCAGTCTTATGAGAACATGGAGATCTAGGGATCTCCTAAGTTCATGGTGTTCTAGATCCCTATGGAAAGGGGTGACTCCATTAGGCTTCATGGAGACACTCATTAATCATTAGAAGTTGGGTCTAAGGTGGAGCTAATCAAGTTATTTATGAGCTCCAAGGGAATGTGAGTAGTGCCAAGAAAGTTTTTGAGGATATGATAGGCATGTAGGCAGGCTAAAGAATGTTGAAAGGGATGAAATCATGATAGAATCTTGTTTTTGTAGCTACAGTAAGAAGATAAAGATGGATTTTATCCATTCTTATGTTTGTAGCATCTAAGGTAACATGGTATAGAATGCAAGTATGAGCATAGGATTATGTCTAGAGATATATGGGATATGGATTGGTCTACAATATCAATATGGTTATGAAGACAAGTTGATAAAATGTTGATAGAATTGGAAGTTTAGTTGGAAGCATGGTGAGAGTTATAAGGTTAACATCAAGCGTTTGAGGTCAAAAAGTAATCTTTTGGTATATGAGAGGTAAGTTTTTATTTTTTTTATTAGTAGCTAAATTGACCTATGTTGAGGTTTGGTATTGGTATCAAGGTGCTTGAATCATGTTAAGATTGGTCTGTGAGTCTTGATGACTCATAAGATGGGCTTAAGCTATGAAAAGAAAGGGTGAATCTCAAATTATTTATTTGGTGTCAAGAGTGTTGGTTTCAGTCATGTCAAGGACAAGGTGAGTGTTCTTAAGTTTCAGAGTTCTTTAGAAGATTGAGCATGAGTATAGAGGGAGCATGGGTACATTTTGTGATCCTTCTCTATTTAATATGTTACATTGATAGGTATATGCTTGATCTAAGGGTGAGATTGATAGATATAATTTTTGATGTTTCTAATATTGGTTTCCATCAAGGAGAGAGTGTGTTTCTAGAAGTTGAGAATGATCTAAAAATGAGAGATAGTTCAAAATGAGGAAGACATCTGATTGAGAGAAGTTTCTATTTGTTGAGTTGTAGTTACAAAAGGTGTAATTCCAATTGTTACAGGTGTATCTTTATCTTTAATTTCAAAGAGGGAGTGATTTGAGAAAAAGATAATAGGACTAATTCTGGGAGGAGTTGCCATCAATATTAGTTTCCAAAGAGGAAGAATAAAGTGTTCTAGAAGTTGTCTACAACAACTGGTATGAGCTTAAGCTGATTTTTTTGTTACCATTTCATTATGTTTTCTATTTGAATTCAGGTCCAAGGATCATATTAAAATGTATGGAAGACCCTTTGTAATTAATGTCAAAGGAGGAGAAAGACCAAAATGGGAGAGATGAGAATGATCAATTTGTAGTGTGTTTTGCCATCAATGATAAAGGGCGAGATTGTTGAGCATTGTTCCTATTGTTGAGGTTTGGCATTGATGTTGCCATTGATGTAAGAGGTTCTTGAGAATGTTGATATCATTGTTTTTGTTATTTATTATTATTTTTGTCCTAAAGGCACTCTCATGAATATTTATATCTAAAGTGCTTATGAAAGTTGATGTCATGTGACTATCATTGTTGTTGTCATTGATGTCTTAGTGGTGCTTTAGTGAGTGTTGTGTTGTAATAAGCTAAAGTATTAAAGGTTATTTGGCATGGTCATGAGGTCATAGGTCTTCATGAGTTCATTGAAGAGTTTAGCTATGAGAGAGAATATTGATCAATGTTGAAGTGATTCTGAGAGTGTAATATATGATTGGTATATGTTCTTATGTCTACCTGAGTGATGTGAATATCAACATGGAAGGTCATTGTTAAAGATGTCAATTGATTGAGCCTAGTAATGTCTTGATAAGGTATGTGCATAACATGCCTATTATTTTGCATTAAGAGACATGGTGGCATGGTGATATGGATGTTCTTAGGCTTATAGAGTTATAGAAGATTGATATCAGGTGTCTTTGAGGATAAGGTGTCTTGTGAAGCTTAGTTATGGCATGAAGAGACCTTGTGTGAAGGAATAAGATTGGTTTCATGGTGATATAAGGTTTTATAAGGATGTTTGACATTGTTTTATCATGTGATATGTTGTGTGATAATGTGAGTGAAGTATTGTGAACTTAAAAAGAGGTTTGAAGGTTAGTTTAAGGCTTAATGGGGTGTGAAGACTCAGGTGTACTAATCAAGGTGTGAGAGTATGGAATAATGAGGAATGAGGTTAAATTTACAAGTAAATTATGCACATGTGATATTTTTTATATGTGTGATATGTTGTCCCAAGTGTATTCATGAAGTTTCAGGTCAAAGTTTGAAGGTTAAGGCAAGAAAAAGTGCTTGGAGGTCTCTCGAGTGCATAAAATGAAGGATGCTCAACCCAAGAAGGATTTTATTATGATATTTATCTTGTAAAAACTTTTCATGGGAACCTAATATGTTTATGGTAAATGGGTAAGGGTCCTATCTCAAAATTCCATGCTTTAGGAACAATCGTTAATAGTGGAAGTGTTTTTGAACCCTCTTAGAACCCTAATAGTGACCCAATGTTGAATATATGATTAAAATTTTAATTATATGAATTTTAATTATTAGGAGAGAGAAAATGTGAAGATATAAACTTGTTTATGAAGAAGTTACTATAGTTGTAAAAAATTATATTGGATAAAGTTTGAAAATTGATAAAGGTTGAAGATTGAGACTTATAATTTATTTACTTGGTGGTTTATATATTGTTTATATTTCTTAATTATTCCAAATTTGTGATCCAAGTTGGCCAGTCGCTAACAGGCCTAATGAAGAAGAACAATGCAAAACCCTAGTAGTTTAAAAAGTTGGTTTTTGGTATGATTTCATGAAAGAATGATGAATTCAAGTGCATGTTTTTTGTTTTTTAGACTTATATGTCCTATACATGATTTTTATAGTTTTTATAGTCAGTGAAATTGGTTTAAATGTTGAATCCAAAATGGCTTGTTTTGTTTTAGTTTGACTGTGTAGTGAAGTCAAAAGATTGGTCTACAAGACCAATATTTGACTTTAGACCTTATGATTTTTGTATTAAAGAGTGTTATAGATAATTAAAAGGATATTTTTAAAGTTCTATTGGTAATGTTAAGTTTTTTTCATGTTCTTAAGATCAAGTTATTCATGACCTTAAGATTTTGGAGTATTTTGGTAGTTCTAAGTGGGTTATTTATAGAGAAGTGTTTGAGTACTTTTGCTCTAAGTTGTGAATTATAAAGCACATGGTGATGTTTTAAGTTCATGTAGTTTTTGTTAATTTAATTTTTTTTCATTGTTGTGTGGATAAATTGTGTGCATGATTCAGGTTTGTTTGGCAGACTTTCTATAGTTCCCAGGCCTAATTGTGAATAGTGCTACAAGGAGTGTTCATGAAGGGGTTGGTGCTACAAAGTCTTATGGATATTAGAATATATTTATTAGGGTAATTTTATCAATTTATTCAAGGATATTATTCATTAATTAAGTTAAATTATTTCAAGAAGATCATAAGGTAACATGTTACTAAGAAGGCCTATTAGCTCTCCATAAGGCCTAAAGAATGATAAGGTATAATGAAGGTGTGGCCGACTATTTTCAAGATTGATTATTATTTATAACATGTTATAATATATTTTTAATGGTGATACAAGTTATGAAATGTTTTTTTCTAACTAAGAGATGTGTTCGTATGAGCCTAGTATAAGAATAAGACCTTTTGGGCCTAATTGGCGAGTTAGAGATTTGAGAGTTCAAACAAATGAAATAACACATTGGTAATAAGGAGGTATTGTAGACCATAAAAAGAGTTTATATAAACTATGATTAATATTTGATAGTGGTTACATGTATGAAAATCTAGGTCATATGACCTAATCAAGTCAAGAAGAGGGCTAGTTGAGTAAAGAAGCCTAGAAGATAGTTTGGGAGGGGTATAAGAGAGCAAAGAGCTGAAGAAGGTGATCATCATCTATTTTATGATAAACAAGTTCATCTAAAGGTGATAAAATGTTTAAGGTGGCTGAGTTGGTGCTGAGTCATCTAGCATGTTGGTTCCTTCTTTCAAGTCGGTGCTTGTTAAAGCCTAGATGGGTTGGTGCATAACTAGTTGGGGTTGGTGTTCCATATGGTGTTGGTGCTTCACTAAATTGTGATATTTTTACTTATAGGATTGCATTTAATTTTTAGGGATTAGTGAGTTTTCTTCCCATTGAGTATTTCTCACATATATGATATGTTGTCTTGTGTAATCTTGTTTTCATGCTTGTATAGTTGATTGCTTATGCATTGCTTGATCTATATGTTGATGTGATGGTTCATGTATGTTAAGGAGGAATTAAATGAAAGTTTTTTAAGAGATTGATTCACCCCCTCCCCCTCTCATTTATTGTGTTTCCAAAATAATGAACATACAAAAGTAATAAATTACTCATTAATAAACTTGGAAAGACCTATTTAGACACAAATATTATTCCCTTTACTTATTAATTCTTACATGTCTATATAGAATTCTATAGACTATTAAAATATACAAATTCATAGCCCTAAAAGGCCTTATTCACTCCTCCACTCTCATCCACTATACCTAAGACTACATCCTTTTTATCTTTTATACTTGTTCTTTTACTTTATTTATCTCCTCCATGCTTGGGTTGAGCTTCATCCTTATGTAATAACCATGCTAAGCATAGTTTGTTTTACCAAGATGCTCTCCACATTATTAAAGATTATCTTTACATGCTTTCTTTAGCATTTCCCAATGCGGGATTAACTTTTAGATAAATCTTGGGGTATAATGTACATTAAATGGAGTGAAAATATACTTTCAACATTATAAAAGACTCAAGAGACCATTTCTTTAAGGTTCATGCCATTTATAATGGGTCACAACCCTCACAAGCCAATTAATTACATTCAAATATTAAAATATTCCCTTCTAGTGGGAAAGCCCAAACTCTACTATTTTGACATATGATAAGATAATTGACGCATATAAGGATTCTTATTGACTTTTTCAAATACACTTAATACCTCTTACATCACAATTTGACCTATTTACATGATTACATTGATTTTATCCTGATGCTCTTGCATTAGACTCCTTTTGTGGGAAAATATTTGAGCTTTTTATCAAATGGAATCTATCTTATTCTTTCTTGTCTTCCAATTTATCTTATTTTGGTTTCCTTTGCTCCTTCTCCTTTCAATTTCATTAGCATCTTAATTTGTCACTTCAATCTCTTATTTTGTCTTTTTAACTTCATCTTTTCCATCTCCACTTTGTCCTCTTTTCCACATACCTAGAAAAACATAACTAAAGAGAACTTGTAAATTATAAAAATAAAACTTCTCCATTGTCTTTTCCATAGTATTTTTCTCCACTTCATTTTTCACAACTTTCTCTTGATTTCTTCTTTTCTCCTTATATTTATTCTTTATTGTGTACACTTTTTCTCTTAATAACCTCCAAATAGGTTATAGTTTTCCATTATCAAACTTTTGATCAGCTGAATTTTTTTTATCTTTATTATCAAAACAAATTTTTCTTATTGGTTTTATGGTCTTCAACACACTTGGAGTCAAATAACTGAAACCATAATGAAATATGGAACAAAGAAACTGTTAACTATTTTGAACACAAGTCAAAATAAGTCAACACCCTATAGTCCAAACATTTATATAGGGGAATATTAACATGTCATAGGTTGTGTCGCAGTCAATTTGATGTGATTTGATATGTTTTTAGCCTTGGTCATAGTCCAATTTAGTCCTTGTGTCATTTTGTGTCACTTAAGGGTCACATATGGGTCATTAATGAGGGTGGTATAGTTTTCCTTGGTGTATAAGTGTTATAAATTCCTTCGAAGATACATTATGTTAGATTCCTTATCAGGAATGTTAAAAATAATTGAAACTTGTAGGTCTTAACTGAAAATCAAGAAAACAAGTGAAAAGAGTGAGTTTTAAAGGTTGTATGGCCTATGGAGAAGAGTGGTACATGGGAAAAGATTGTGGAGTGACATTTAAAATTTCATGACTCCATTTACATTCTTTATCTACTTTATAAGTACCAAAAATGGGCCAAAACCATTTCTCCTCTCCATTGCTCCACTAAGCAAGCAAAACTAATCAACAAGTCTTTTAATGGTATGGCCAATAGGGAGAATTCTAGGTCAATTTATCTTGGTGGTGGATAAGAAACTTGGTCTGATTCACTTTAATGTTTGGATTCTGAAGAATTGTTGCCTATACTTTATAAACCATTCTTAACAAGTTGACTGTCTTATTTTGTTGACTAATCCCCACACCCTACAGGTTTTGCCTTTGTTTGAGCATGTCCATATAATCCAATTGGTGAAATGGATCCTATAGGATGTGGAATTACTTATCTCATGTTTTAAATCTTTGGTTTCATGTTTGAAAGTCATTCGATGAGTTCAAACCTCTTAGGTTGCAGGTGGAGTATGTTGGTGAGGTTGTAGTTAGTTTTCAACACTTTTATAAGGTTTATTTATTTGTAATGGTTTCCTATGAATGTGATATATTGTGATTCATGTTTTCATGTCATAAAAATCATTTTTTTCTAAGATAGGTCTCTCAAGATCATGCATTGATCAAGAACATAGCCATATATAGCTCACAGTCAACTTTGTACAAGTTTCAATCTGCAGTCATGGTGTATGAAGTCTCTGAGCATGGCCATAAAAGTGTAATGAATATTTTAAGGTTTTGAGCACATTATTAAAGCATGAAAAATCAATCAAAGATATTTAAAAATATAAATTATGGACTGTGATAGTCAATCCTCATATTTACATAGTCATACACCATTAGTGTGCACTTATAAGTGCTCTCAGGAGAATGTCACGTTGAAATGGGACATGGAAATTTTATTCAAGCCTTGAAAGGTTTTAAAATATAGTTTGAATAGTTTGATAGAGTATACAACTAGTTATGATGTCATACCATATGCACACTACCCATATTCATACCCATTGCTTGTATACTACAATGTCCACCTATAGGTGGCTTACAAAAAGGCATGAAGGTGTTATATGGAGAGATATGACATGATTTGAAATAATCATGAAGTTTTTGGATGTTAAAGGTACCTTGAGAACCATGTTAAAGGTAATTGGCAATTAGTCAGACTTGAGACCTCACCCCAAGTGAAATAATATGAGTTCAAGGACAAGTTTCCCTAAAACCTCCAAAACAGACACCTAAGAACTTTTTGTAATACCATATAGCAGTGGTGAAAGGAGTCTTGATGAATACAAGTGCATATATATTATATCCTTCATTTAGGGGTAAAAATTGAAAAATTAAGTAATTTGGCCAATAGGGTTTCATGCTAGAAGGCCTCAAAATTAGGTATTTATTCACTGTAAACATTTAGTGTTGACTACAGTTTTGAACCTCAAATGACTTTCATAATCCAAAATAGAAGTATAGAGGTATATAACCATCTTGAGTGGGATTATTGAGTTGAGATACACTCCAAGGACCCAAATAACATTGAGTATGGTTATATTACAAGGGTTTTTAACTCCATCAACACTTATAGGTGTACTTCTACTAAAAAAGGCTACCTATAAGTGTTTACAACTCATAAGGTAAAACTTGGAAGATGGGAACTTGAAGACATGAACACTTACCATGGGAATTTATTCAAAGAACTTAGACAGATCCCAGGATGGAAAACATAGGTTTCAATAAGTTAAGATATAACCTTCAGATATCCTTAACCTTTAAAATGAACACATACACTCAATTATAGGTTGATAGAGCATTAAAGTCTATTAGTCTAAAGACTAGTTTGACATATGCACGTTGAAGTTAGGTCCTAAGAAATGTGAATTGATATTAAAGACTCTAAGGAATAATATAAACATGTAAAGAGTTCCAATGTTACAGTATACACCTATAGGTAAGTGAAGCATAAAACACAGTCACAACCTATCAACATTGTTTAGTTAAGATGAAGTCATATTTTGAGGAACTAGAAAAGGAAGGTTGGGTGTGGACATGATTGAAAAATACTATGAAGTATAAGGACCATCTCATGATACTCTCATATCATGGAAACAGAACATAAAAGGTCTATAATAATGCAATGCATAGTCCATATTCAAGACCCTGCACACAGTGATACTCTGGAGTCTATCTTAAGGTTTTGAGGTGTTTAGATGTGGTATAAACTTGATAAAACCCTAAAAATTTGTGTATAACGTATCCATGACCTATTAAAACACATCATATATTTGTATTTCATTAAGTAACGTGTGATACACCCTCTGTTCTGTCTCAAATAAAGGGCACTCCAGAATGACTAAACCGTACAGGTGAGCCATAAAAATGCTATGAGGATGAGTTGGAAACGAGATGAACCTTGTAAAGAGATTTATAGGGTTTTGATAGAAATTAAACAAAATTAAAAAAAATTCAGAGGGTTTAGCAACCAAACAAGGTGGTTCAAACCTATAATAATGCAATCAAACCTACAAGGTCTAGTCTAAGCCTAAAACCCTCAAGGGGGTCTGCTACCACTCTTGACATTAGATGAACATTATAATCCATTAAAACATGTTTATAGGGATATATTAGGTTTGTTAAAGTTGTTATAATGCAAAGGATATCATAGGGAATCCATATTTGGTTCAAAGCCAACTCAAGCCTACATAAAATAAAGAAAGGAGCTCGAGAGGCTAACTTGAGATGCTCACACCTATATGGAGGTTTAGCATGGGAGTCTGAGGAGTTGGTGAATGTTGAAGAAGGTCTTGAAAAATATTTTTGTGGAATTTACTTAGAGTTCCAATGTTAGACCTGTAAGAACAAACCGTAGAGGACAAAATGACTCTAAACCCTCTAAAACCCTTGCTAGTGATTTGATTGGGAAAATAAATGATAAGAAGCAACCAGATGGGATAGAATGGCCTAGGAAATGATTGGAAGTTGTATAATATTGATTATGTCTATTTCTCATCCATTTGAGTTGTACCCTACTTGTATGTATAGGGTGCTAAATAGCTTCTCTTAACAATTTTATATGTTGTGTAGGTATGGAAGGGTTTCAAGAGATGTAGATCATTTTGGGAGATAGGTTGGGACTTGAGCTAACCATTCATGTCCATCTCATGCATTAAAAAATCTCACAATTGCCTCTATAAATGCCTTCATCTTAGCCAATCCAAACTAGCATAGTGAACAAACAAGTAAGAAGGTGAAAATTCTGAGTAGGAGGCCTTTAAAGGTCTACCTAAGGAATATAAGGCCATGAGGGGTCCTTGACAAGTGTCATGCACTCCATTGTATAGATTGGTTTGGAAAATTGAATGCCTCTTTGGTGACGAGTATGAAAGGTGAGTAAAAGAGGATTTATTTGAATTACAGGTAGTGATAACTTATGTCCAAAAGAATATTGATGATTAAGGTAACCTCTAATGTATGTTGGGGCATGTTCAGAACCCCTTCCTCTCATTACAATCATGATATATATCCCTAGTCTATTGTTGATAACTACAAGGGGGTCACATGGTGAAGGTAGTTTCTATGAATGCAGATGAAGAGTCTATATACACATAATATTTTCAAACTTTTATCAATTGCTGACACATTATATCTTGAAAGAACCCATTGAGTTTCGATCTCTCTAAGTACATACATTAAGGGGTGACTAGGAAAGGAGTGGGCATACCATTGGTGGTTTTTAGGATTGTTGTCCCTTTTACCACTTGTTATCTACACACTTGTCTCCTAAAACCATTGTCCCTAAGCTTCTTAATCTCTATTGTATACTTTCCAATCACTTACTACATTTTATCTTCATTTTCCTCACCTAAATCCCTTTTTTTAGTTATTTTTGTTAGTTCAACTAGGTCAACCTATAAAGTTTCAGGTTATTTTCACTTAGGAATTAGTTTGGCCTTTGGCTGACCTAGCTCAAGACCTAGTGAATTATTGTCTGAAATTGTGCTAGGTCGAGTAGGTCAACCCTGTTAGTCAATATTTTTGGAAGGATCAAGGGTAAAATTCTCCTATATATGCAAGTCCATTTACATCATTTATTAAAATAAGAATAAGAATTAAGAGCAAATGAACATCTACTTATTGACCATTTTAGTTGAGAAACAAAGCTTAGTTTTGCATACTTTCTTTGGGGATATGGATATTATCTTGTGGAGAAGTTTTTTGGATACATTGATATGTTATGTAACCTAGAGCTGATTTTTCTTTGTCATATTTACATACCACAACAACCTCTTACGAAGCACCTTGGCCAAGGGAGAGATTGAGGCTCGATGGGTTCGTCTTCAAAGGTAAGTATTACCAACTTTTTTTCTCCTTTGTAAGAGTAGATAGATATGCATTTTTAATTATCTTTCATGAATTAGGATTCCATATACATTGACATGAGTATATGTCTTTTATGCATGTTTAGTTTTATTATTTCTAACCCCCACTTTGTGCCAAAATATTTGGTGAGAACTAGATTAGATTAACTTTACTTTTTATTAGTTTAGGTGAAATATAAAAACTTAAGACCCCCTTACGGTTATTACGTGATTGTGTTAGACTAGAGGTTTTAGAACCATCCTTAGCATGGTGTATTGTGATAAGAGATCCCATATTAGGTATAGTGGATCCCCATATTGGTCATGCTCTTGCTTAATAAATGTATCCCCAATCGAAAGTGTATGGTATGATCTATCTTCTCTAAGTTAGAATTGATTTATAGACATGATGCTTTTTTGATTGCATATATTATGGTGAACTTGACGTGAACCTAACCCTTGCAAGTTTTCCTTCATTTATTTCATCATTTTATCATTTTATTTTTCATATATTTATGATGCTAGGTCAACTGTATTGACATAGTAGTAACTTTTATACATAGGTTTGACACATAATCGCATCAAAATGACTAAGTTTTATTTGTGTAGGTTTTCCAAAATTCTAGTTTAGACTACTAGGTCAACCCAATCAACCCTGTACACTTTTAGGCATCATATTTAGACTAATAGGTTGACCCAATCAACCATGTACATTTTTAGGCTATCATCAACAAGTTTTTGTAAAGCTTGGTCAACCCAATTGACACAATTAGTAGAATTTACAAGTACAAAGCAATGTTATTCAACAATAATCTCGCTTCTATGTATCCTCCAACCCACCAAGGTTCCTTTCTATCCTTCTTTATCATTTCTATAATTTATTATAGTTTTTTTATATAGCTTATAGTATTTAAAACTACCCCTATATAGTCAACTAGGTCGAACATGTTGATATAATTGAGTATTTTATTTGTAGTATGGAAAGTTGGGTCGACTCTGTCAACATAGATCAATTTCAAAAAATTTATTTCCATAGTACATAGGTGACACTATCGACCCTATTTTGTATTCTCTGCATACATTATTTACTAAATCAACATTGTACTCTGTTTCAAAGTTGGAATTAACCCTTATATGCTAGTAATTAGCTCTCACCTTCATTTCTTATTTTTTGCATGTCTAGAATATATCCCATATTCTAATTATGTGGTTTTAAATATACTATTTAGTTTCACTATTTTCTCTTTAATTCACACATTACCAAATTAAAAGTCTTAAAATGCATATTAATAATTATCTACCCAAGGCCTACCTCTTGGATTTCATCACCAAGGGGGAAGCTGACTTGTTTTTTTGTCCAAGTTTATACACATGGCTAATGGTATATTTTAGCTAAGCACTTAACACCCTTATCATTATGATGTGTGAAGTGAGGAGTAGACCCCAATACCAAGCCTAGACCATTACCAATATAGATCCCTTTCAGCCTAAACATCCTGAAACCATCCTTAGATTGCTTTTTAGTTCCTTGCTTATAGCCAACTTCCTATCACATCTAAAATTATACTCTAGTAGTCTAACAAAATTTAGGTTGACCACTTAGCTTTTACTTTCCAAGTTGATTGTTTGATTTTTGCTCAATTGTATGTTGTATTGTAAAAACTTGCATTATTGAGTATTGGTGTAAGGTTTTGTGTTGTGTGAGTCAATTGGATCAACCTCATTAATCCAATTGATTGTGTTTCCTTTCATTTCTTGATTTCATAAGTACTTTCAAAATTATTCTTATTTTAGTACATAGTCATTTATGTCAACATAGTCTCTTACAAACTATCTATTTTTCCCTATCTGTTATGCTAGGTTGACCTAGTTGACCCTATACACTTTTGCAACCCCTATATGTTGTGTTAGGTTAACCCAATCAACCCTGTATACTTTTTTAGCCTCTGTCTGATATGCTAGGTTGACCCAATTGACTCTGTACATTTTAAGGCCCTATTTTGTGTGCTAGGTCGACCTTGTGGACTCTATATAGTTTGTTGTCACTTCTTATTTCCTTATTTTTGCATCTCTTTAACCTTGTTTAGTCCTTATCATTCATCATGAACTTTCTATTTGAAGACAATACTAAGTTAAATTCAATAGACATGATGAGTTTTACTAACCCTCATAAGGTATCCCATAAGTAGAGTAGGGCTCCTCTCCTGGATGAGAGTAATGTTCACATAGATACTCACATAATGAATTATGGGACCCCTCTTCATTACTCTTCATAGAATAATCCTCTCTTCTCACTAGAAGATCAACCTGGATTAGATTATACCCCTGAAATGTTCTTCTTTATCTCTAAATTTCCTCAACATTGAGGAAAGGATCCTTCTACCATTTACCATCTCATGATTAGTGGTTAGGTTGAAGAACCTCATTCACCTTCTCCCACATTATCACATGGATTTTGTGGTACTAAATTATTTTATTCTCAACCTCTTCCCTCTATTATGACCCCTTCTCATACTATGACCTCTTCTTCATTGACTTCTTCTACCTTCATGCCTAGTATCTCCACTAACATGGTAGGTTATACATCTAGTGGACCTCTTATAAGATCCCCTCTCCTTAATCCTTCCACTAGTGAATCATTTGATAACTAATGTAATCATGATTCTAGTGCTTCCTCTTCTCTTCTCTTCAGTATTCCATCTTTTACCACACAACCAAATTTTTCCACTAGTGCCTCACATTCTAATAGTTCCTCTCAAGCTCCTATCAACACCAATAGTGGTACCCAAGCCACTCTTTCCAACACTAATGCTTCAAGTAATGATAAAAATGCCAATAAAACCCACCAACTCTTGTTACAAAAATTTAATCAAATGAATACCTTTCAAGCTCATAATACAAATAAAATGATGAGAATACAAAATCACCTTCTCCATCTTCAAATTCATCCTCAACCAATGTCTTGGGGCATACATAATAAAAATTTTCCCCCATATCCTCTTCAAGATTACCATGGAAATATCATCCCTTAACCTCCTTTGGTCAACAAAACCATTAAGCATCTTCAAAATGAATCTCTTACCACTCAAATTGCTAATATTTATATAGGAGGTATCACCCCTACAATTTCTTATAATGGATCAACTGATCCTACCTTTCACCTAAAAACATTTGGAAATATTTATAAGGATTGGGTAAAATTGAACACCTTTACTGCTATTAAGATCTTAGCCAAAACTCTCACAGGTGATGCTTTAGATTGGTACGACCAACTTAAAACTCATTCTATTACTAGTTTGGAAGATTTAGTGAATGCTTTAGTCCAAGATCTCCAAACTAGTGATCTTATTGAAAACACTTTGGCCCACTTTAAAAATTGTAAACAAATTGAAAATGAAACTACCCAAGATTTTGTTAAAAGGTGGAAAACATTGTACAACAAATGTGAACATAACATGGTTGATGATAACCTTTTCCATCTCTTTACCAATGCTTTTTTTCCAAAGTTGCAATATCGATTCTGCACACTCTCTCCACGTACCTTGGAGGAGGATATTGACCAAGCTAAAGGTCAAGATTTCCTTATGTGTTAATTTGATCCACCCCAACCTTCTGCTAGTCTTCGCATATTACTTAAGAACAAAAATCATAATGCTACTAATGATGGTGTTACAGACTCTTATGACACCATTCACATTATTCAAGCTATTGTTCCTAACCAATATTTGAAACAAACTCCCCCTTCTCAATAATAAACCAATCATCATTTATATTCACCTAATAACATCAATTTTCATAAGCCTTTATCCTCAGCTAAATTGCTTAAGCGTCTACTTAGGCCTCTCCCATGGGAACTCGATGCCACTCATCCTATGAAATTTTTATTGGTTTCATGCTAGTTGGGATCATTCTCATGAGTCCTATAGGTAGCTTCATAATTTAGATATGGATTTTCTTCTTGGTCCTAATTTTTATCATGATTTTATCATTCAAAAATGTCAACAAGCCTATGACATTGATTTTAAAGATCATGAAACAAATACTAAATCTCAAGCTAATACTCATTTGGCTATCTATAAAGACCCTCTTCCTAATAATCAACCTAATCAAGACAACCATTATAATCCCACCCCTTCCATGAATAATGTAGAAAGTCTTACTGACCCAACTCCTAAAGAGAATGTGGTTAATATGATTAATATACGAAGGGTGGTTTCTTTTATTGATCCTCAACCTATCTACACTACTCCATTGTCTCAAATTTTTTGTGTTATCCAAGATTCTTCTCTAACTCACTTAAATTAGTTCGGCCAAGATGACCTTATAACCTTTGATGAAGCAATTCCAACTCCTCCTTTGAATAACACTTCATATTCAATTTTTACTCTCCCTTCATCTTATTTACCTAATGTTCATGATAATCAAGCTTCTATTAACACTTCTTATACCAATTATCAACACCAACCTAAACCAACTACTTCATCTTCTCAACATAATTTAAAACCTTATTCTAAACCTTCTCCTTCTTATCAACATAAATTCCAATGCACTTCAGCTCCTTCCAAGGACCTCATTAATCACTATGCACCTATTTATGACAACCTTCTTATGGGTTATGATGAGTGGGATCCCATCATGTAACTCATTAATATCCCATTCTAAATCACATTCCTTGAGATTATTAGTAGCACTCCTTCTCATCAAAACCATCTTATGCAACTCTTGTTTGAAATGAACATTCGTCATCCTCCTCTAGTAAGATGTGAAGCAACCTTATCTAGATATGAAGATAGTATGTTACAATAATGTGAAGAGAGTCCATCCATGTTGATGAAATAATGGACACTTCTCTTTCCTTAATTTCCCATTAATTCTATGATTATCAATGATATTTTGATTCATACGGATGATCCTCCTCTATTCATTATTTTCCAAATAGGTGATATCTAAGTCAAGCATGCATTGATTGATGAGGGTTCAGGCACTTGTGTTGCCTCTCTCAATTTTATCAGAATCCATGGATATTATGAATACAATATAAAATCCACATGCAACATATGAAAAGGATATGATCAAAATAAAATTCATCCTTTAGGTTATGTGTGGTGTCCCATTACTATCCCACCTATCATTATTTATGTGAAGGTAATGATCTTTAACTTTACTCTATCTTATAATATTCTACTTGGTAGGTCATGGAGTCACTGTATGAGATCAGTTGCTTATTCTAATTGCCAATGCATTAAATTCCCTCATAATAGAGCCATCTATAGAATTTAGGGTGACACTAACCCTTATTATTTTGAACAATTCTAAGACCATGGTGTCTTCAAGATTACTACTCCTGAACCTTTACCCAATGTTCTATTTTTTGAGTCTCAATGATTTAACTTTCCCATCAATTCCACTTGAGGTTACAACAGTCATCTCAATCTCATTGGTAATATTCATCCTAACCTCTTATATTCCAATGTCGATGAGCCTAATGAGATCAACCTAAATATTAAAAAAATTGATATTTTACCTCATCTCATTTCTCAGCTTCTTACTTCATTATAGCCTCATTCTTACAAACCTCCCTGTGATGATATTCCCATTATCTTAATTAAGACTTGGCATTCCATTCATTACACTTGATCATATGGAAAAATCATTCCTACCTACATAATTAATCTTCACACACCTGACTATGATGATGGTTACACCTTAGATGATCCATTCTTAGGTGGTCTTGTTTAGGCCTGTGATGCTAAGATTATATGTTATCATTCTTCTTTGATTTAATCTTTTAATGATTCTTCCCATGCTCTATTATTTATAGTTCCTAATTTTAGTATTTTTCCTCTTTATCATAGGGTAGAGATGGTGATGACACCTCTATTTTTTGAGGAACCTTGTAGGAGTATGTTCATGGATCATGCAATGATTGGGCCTTACTATTTTTCTAGGTACCCTAACCCTTATAGCTTGCTTATCCTTGAGATGCATGTGACCCTTATTTTATCTTCTATAGATCTCACCCCTCCCTCAGTAGATCCCTCATTAGAGCCTATTATTTCTCCTGATATAGTTGAGCCCATTCTTACTCCCAATATAGTTGAGCCTATTTTTGTTCCCACTATTGTTGAGTCTATCCCTATTTCTAATCCCATTGATCTTTTTGTTGAGCCTAGTCCCATTCCTTCCCCACCATCACCTTTTATTGGTTATGGTTTTCTTTCTTTACCTCATTTGGCTCTGTTGCCCACTAAATGGGCTGATGAGCTTTCCCAAGCTCCTTTTTTTCTTGTTACACCTCCTCCTATGAGTACTTCTACTAAGCCTATTCATAGGCATATTTATTGCTTCCATAACACAGATAATCATTCATCCACACATTATTGCAAGCTACGATAATATATTGATACTTTACATACTTCTACCCCTCAGTCCTCAGATAATGCCATACCTCCCTCAAAGGTACTACCTAAGTATATTCCTAAGTATGGAGAGGTGTATTGTCTTTGGCACCAATTTGACACCCATCACACTGATCATTATTGCATCCTTCAACAACATCTTAAAGATCACCTTAGAGTCATTCCCAAACCTTCTACCATTATTCCTATAGGTCATTCCCATAAGAAGGCTCCCTCTTCTTCTCCCATGGTTCCACCTCTAGTGGTTTTATCGCCTCCTATGGTCCCTTCATCACCTTTTATTCATCTACCTATGAATCCTTCATCTGTGGACCTTCCCTCACCTGTGGATCCTTCCCCACTAGTGATTCCTTCATCTCCCATAGAGTATAATCCTATGTATTCTTTTGAGTATCCCTTGCCTGATATCCCTCCTCACCATGATCCATCAAGCATTCCTACTCTTTTTTGTTGAGGAGATTATATGAGAAGTATTTTCCTAGTTTTCACCAAAGATAGATGAGACATTAGCAGGAGTTCATGTCCAACTTCATAGAGACTTATCATATGTTTTGGATAATTGTGTGGGTAAATCTATCAGTATTTATGAACACATGCATGGTGTTCTTACATTTTCATTCTGGAATGGACGTGTGCTTCAATATTATCTTTATTTATTTGTTATATCATTTGAAATTATGTTAAATTCTTATTTATCTTACATGGTGACTTTACTTTTTACACTTTATATATTGCTTATATTGTCATTTAGGTTTTCTTATGGATGTCTTATTCATCATTACTTTATTTTCTTTCTTAAAACTCCCTTATTTTCTCTTCCTTATTGTTTTCTCTCTTATCTCTATTTTTCACAGATAATTATCATTGTGACTTGGTTATACAAACTTGGCTCCTGTTAGTTATTCCCTCTTTACCATGTGAATAGTTAGAAAATAATTAATCTCATTATAATCTCCTTTCACTAGTCCACTTTGGATCTCCTTTATTCCCTTTCATAAACTAAGCTTATACATAGTTGATATTTGAGATAACATGTTGGCTCACTGTCAAGCCTAAGTATCCTAGTTAGTTTTATCTTTGGTTACTTAGCTTCCTTTAGCTTAAGCCTATAACTCATTCGTGTGTATCACTCTATGTCTCATATTTGGTCATTCCAAGTCCATATGGAGGATGAATCTTAAAATTCCTTAAAAACATTCAAAATCTAGATCATTTAACAAAAGGCAATGATATAATAGGTAAAAACATTTTAAAATTCTTAAAAGTCAAATCACACTAAAATATGTGATTCAAAGCACATATCCTTTTTCTAGGCAAAGCTCAAACTCCATAATTTGCCTCACAATAGAGTTGAGGTCCATTGGGGTATGGTAGGCCAGTATATTAGAAAAGGAGAATAAAAAAATCTTTTATTGCTACCTAATTTCTCATGCAAGTACCCAATCTTCATAGTAGACTGATAACTTTGTAATGGGTCCTAAGGAATGGGGAACACATCATGGTAAGGTAGGTTCATTTTAATTTCTTGTACCAATTTACCTTCATGATTTGATCTTAGTAGCATGCTTATTTTCCTATAAATATTTTTGTCTATGGCAAATATGTTTCCTTTGTACATTGATGGTCCCTAGTCACTTAGTGCCTTTTCATGTCCTTAACATGCCTCTTGTCTCTTAAGGTCTTCTCATAAGATGCCTCAGTTATGTTTTTTACATTCCTTATATTCCTCATATTTTCTCTTGAGAAATATTTTTTTCACTGATCACTTCCCTTGGGATTCCATTTGTGAGTTGCATTGTAAGACCATAGATAGGACCCGGGCTTCCTCCCAAATTATCATAATTTCACATTACTATTACCAACATCCCTTATTGCCAAATTTTCACATTTATTCTACCTCATTAGTGTTCCATTTATGATTTCTAGTGTAATACCACAAATAGGACATGACCTTCCTCACAAAATTTTCCAATAATCTAAGTCATAATCAAAATTACATGTGTCAAATATGAGATAAGATGTGATCAATTATGAAGTTACATGCCATTGACATGATTCCCAACTTGATTTAGTATGTTTTATGATTAATTCATTTATCTTTTGCTTTTATCTTCTTATTTTTTGATTGCATGTAAGAATCCAACCATTTCTTGAATTATTCATACTTCCCATCTTGAATTAGTGTGATTAATTTAATATCAATTTTTGCCAATTTTGTTTTTCTCTTATACTTCCCAATGTGATTTAGTATGATTGATTGACTTAATTTATTTTGTTTTTATACCATTTGTACTTTTACATGACTTCCAATTTATTACATTATTTTCATACTTCTCAATGTGATTTAGTGTGACTTTACTTGTTTTAATTTTATGCCAAATCTTTCTCTTGGTTTAAAAACAAAAGATTTTTACCATCTTTCTTATCACCTATTTGGTTATTTATACTTAGTCAGTTTATGTTTATTACACATTTCTCAACTTGACATAGTGTGTAGTACATTTTCTTGAATGATTATATTTTACCAAGTCCTTTTTGCCTGTTTCTTTTTAACCATGCATGTGTTTTACATAATGATAGAAAAGAAACCATAACTCATATATTTCCCATAGCATATACAATAGAAAGATAAAAACATGTGCTACAAATAAATATATCCAAGCATCAACAACCACAACCATAATGACAACACATACAATCAACATCCAACTACCAAAATCACACACACACACACACACACACACACACACACAGAGTTTTAATACAATAATATAACTATATACAATCCTCCAGCTCTAGTTAGGTCCCATTATACCTATCTCATGGCCTAGCCACATTGCCTATAGATGCATCCATGTAACCCCTTTGAACAAAAAACTATAAAGAGGCTATATGAGATTTTAATCCTAATACCTACCCCTATAGATGAGCCACATGAGCCTAAACTTATGGTAACTAGCCTAGGGTCTCTAGATGTGTCACCCTCTCCTGCTCTTGTACCTATGTCATGTGGGTCAGGGTTGCTATAAGTGTCACTCTCTCTTGGGCCTGTGTCTATCCCATCTATGTCATGATCACTAAATACATGACTCTCTCCTCATCCAGGGCCTACAATGCTTGTGCCTCTCCTACACTCACCTTTGCTAGTGGTTGTATCTCCTCTATGTCTACTCACAACTACCTCATAGCCTCTCTAGTTAGTTTGAACTAGTTCACTTGAGTTAGGGTAGATGGTACCCTAGGATCCTCTAATGTAGTGGGATTATATGGCATCAGATCCTTGTCTTGGATATTATGGAGTGATCCTCTCACTAGGAACCCCCATTTGGTCTCCTCATCCTCTACCACACCTAAAAAAATCACACTAGATAGATATTACATCATTGATATATCTCAAAATCTATTTTTCTCTACTCTATATCAAATAACTTAAAGAAAAAATTAACTCTATCTTATTACTTGTCTATGTGTCAACCCTTATAGTCTCACCATCTATGTGACCATTGAGATGGTCTCTCCATCTGTGTGGCATTTGATGACCTAAATCCTAAAGTCATAACTTGTGTTCATCTCAGCCAATGCCTAGATGGACTTTCTATCATCCAATTTTACTCTATCCTACCTATTGGGTCATTTGAGATGGTGATAGTCTCTACTCTTTCCTACTCATAATACCTTTATTAACACCATGTTTATGATGGTTACTACTCCTACTACTATAGATTTGGTATTGGTATCTCTGGTACTCCTACCTCTACATCCCTTTCCTCCTACTTTGCCACCTGTCATGCTCAACCAATCCATGGTCTTTCACGGCATGGCCTAAGCATTGGCCTCACCACTAGTGGCACTAGTCCTCCCTTCCCCCATGGGTCTCACACATGTTAGGACCAAAATGTGGGAATCACTATAGGTGTTGTTAGGTGAGTTAATCCTATCTATCTTGGTAATTATGCCACTATATGTGACTCCATCCATGAAATATAGTTCATTATCACCTCTATCTATGCCAAAGCTAGTGCCACTATCTCCCAACTAGGCCATATTCTAACGATGTGCCCATATAACTACCATATAATATTTTCCCATCTCACTATCCATAATGCTAGCACATGGGGTATGGCACATGCTACCTAGTCCTATCTCCATCTTTGAACCCATGATAACCTATCATTGACCACATGGGACAACCCAGCTAATTGATGGGGAACCTATCATATATCCATATTTTAATAATATAATCAGTCCCAATAAATTTTTCCCTCTAGACAACACTCTATAGATGTCATGCATGACTTGTACCTAGATGACAGATCCCAAGTCATATAGCACTCCATTTTCCAATATCATCTAGCTCAAAGCTACCATAAATAGTGGTACCTTACCATCTGACTTGTGACAAAGCACTCATACTATCACAAGTCCTATCATAGCCTTCCAAATATCCATAATTTATTACATATATACATCAAACATATTCAAACCTAATCTAGGGTGTATCATCTCCACGTTCATCACCCATATGCTTGAGGATCTCATCTCCTCCTTGTTATCAAGTACTCTTGTGACTATGGGTAGTCTTAAGATGGCATGCACATCCTCCAAGGTGATACCCATCTCTATGGTCTCCCCTTACACCTCCTACCTAAAGGTGTTAGTTAATCATTCCCAACATCTCAAGAACATGACTAGCAAATCCAAACTAAGTGGTATCTTACACATCTCTGTGATACCTCCTAAACCTACAATAATCAATCTAGCTCTATCCTCTATAGATAAATTCTTTAATAAATTAAGGATGCATGATGCATCCATTAAATGCCATAATTTCATATGCCCCTACAACTAGGAAATAATAAAATATATATTAGATCCTCCATGTCATTTATAAATAAAATACAATCTTTTCAAATACAAAAATAAGCCTAATTACTTTCATCTATTCATTTTTAATCAATTGGACCTATTTTTAGCCTACTCATCCCTTTCACTCAATCATTATGGGCCATCTTAGCACTCTTTTGGCCTATTACATGCATTTTCATATTATTATGGTCCTTTGGTCAAACACTAGTTTGACCAAAATTTCCATATCTTAACCAAGTTGAATTAAAAATTTAAGTCAACCCCTTTATTTTTCCCCTCTTAGTTTTGCATTGTCATATAGACTTTTTTTGCTAGGTCGGTAGCAATGTACTAAGTCGATAGTCTAAAAAAACAAACTATGTCGGCACATACCTACTAGGTCAAAAGTGTTGATTTTGACACTTTTCAGCCCACTAGGTCGACTGGGTCAACCTAGTTATTTTTCCCTAATGACTCCTTACATTTTATGAAATAAATGCCTTTCAACAGTTATTTACCCAAACCCTTCAAATCCATTTACGTAAATGGTTTTTCCTACCCTTAGTATCTTGTTTGGGTTCATTCTAATGTCTAAAAATGATTTAAATTACAAATTTCTAAAATACACTTAAAATCAATAAAATATTCTCAGTTGCCTACCTGTAGTGCAACTGCTACCACCTCTGGAGGTCCCTCTTATTAAGCCCATCATCTCCTTGCCATCCTAGCTTGTTTGGTCTCTCAGAGCTCTTTTTATCTCTTTCACAAATCAAAAATAATAAATGACCTTCATTTCAACCTTATTTAAAATCACTATTCAAAAATCTTAAACTTTCAAATCCTTTCTATCAAATTCCTTGTTTTGCCTCTATCTTTGTTTTTACTCGTCCATTTTTTTAACCATAAAATGTTCTAGAATCATGATGACGAAGATAATATTTTCCACTAATATATGCCTATCTTCCAATTTTTTTGAATTTTGGCTATTTTTTGCACTAACTTCTACAGTTTCACCTAATGTTCTTCATATTGGACACCTTCACTTCTATTGTAGTATAATTATTTATCTAAAACACTAAGGTAAGTAAAGGTATGCATTTTTAAATTTTGTCCTTTCATTTATCTTTTTTTTTCTTATTGAATTTTACTTAGCACCAATGTTATGTGTTATCATGTTCTATTATCAAAGCACCATCCCATGTTGCACTCATGTGACACATGATGAGCTTCACGTGGGTCATATGTATACACATAATATTTTTAAAATTTTATCAATTATTGACACTTTGTATCTTATAAGAACCCATTGAGTCTCAATCTCTTTGATTATATGCCTTAAGGGGTGCACCGAGAAAGGGGTGGGCAGACCATTAGTGCTTTGTAAGATTGTTATCCCTTTTTCCACTTGTTATATGCACACTTGTCTCCTAAAACCATTATCCATAAGATTGTTTTTCTTTATTGTACCCTTTCTAGTCACTTACTACATTTTATCCTCCTTTTCCTCACCTAAATCCCTTTTTGTTCATCTATTGTGCAAGGTCGATTAGGTCGACCCTATACATTTTCAGATTATTTTCACTTAGGTAATAGTTTGGCCTTTGGTCAAACTAGATGTTTCATATAAATTTTCACTTTAAGTTTTAAGGGAGAGAGAAAATAAACTTGATACAAGTATGGTTGAAAAACCTATTTATTTGTACATGCATTGAATTAGAAGATTGTGAAGAGCTCCTCTTTGGCTTGGGAGGAAAACCTGTAGATAAGAACTCACTACAGCAAACTTGTTTGTTAGACAGATAGTTAGGTGGATTGCCTAGTGATAGCTAGATCTATAAATTGAGAGCTTCCTTGGGGATGTCAATCCACATGTTTTAAACAATGAAGTTCAAAAAATTGGAAAGAAGGTACTTGCATCAATAATCAAAAGGTATTGAAATTAAACACAAGAATGCTTACCTATGAAAATTGATCATAAATAATCAAATTAGTGATAGACTAATTAATACTAGTGTTAAGGGGTTGGGATATTCTTTAATTTTTTTGAAAGAGGTCTATGGATAAGTAGGAACATAGAAAACTAGGTTTGGTTGAGGGTAGATGGGTGAAAACAACTTGTTAGTTTTCACTGCCATAGTCAACATCAATGGTTAGGGTGACCATCAAAAATTAAGGTAACCATAGATGGTCAAGATAACCACAAATTTTTGGGTAGATCATCGGTGGTTGAGTCAACCATCGATGGTTACTATGTACAGATATGGGTTGTTAATAATTCAATAACATGATCTAAAAGATGGATTTTGGGAGATGGACAAGGGTTGGGTTGATTACAAAATGGAAACAAAGTAAATGAATATTAAAAAATAATTAATTGTCTTACCATAATTTTATTAGGTGAGTGGTTGAATTAGTTAACCTATTGGTGGAATTTGGCTTGAATTTGATAGAATAACGGTACTCAAGAACTTGGTTGAGAGGCGATAACAAGTCAGGCTCTCAATGTAATGGCTGAATTGTTGATGATGTTGATGACACTGATTGACCTATAAAATAACACTCTTGAATCCATGAGATCTTGATAATTATTATAGATGGATTTCTCTTCCAGGCTCCTTTCTTCTCATAGGTAAAAGCAAAAGGTGAAAGTCAAGGTGCAACTAGGCCATCTAAATATAATTTATCCATGCAAAAGCTCGTAACAAGATTTAGATGAGTTATATTTAGAAAAGGTCAGTGGATGATTGCATGATTTTGGTTGAGGAGGTGTACCTTGACCATTGATGGTCAGGGTTTCCTAAGGGCGACCATCCATGGTTACCCTAATCATTGATGATTAGGTCCCCAAAAGAAAAGGTCTTGAAGGCTAGGTTGAGTCAGTTTGTGAAACTAACTTCAGGTAAACTTGGTTGGGCTAGATTGGTCCTAAGAGGGTCCTAAGTAGGTCTAGGGGGGTTTTTGACATTCAAAATCATAGTGTGTAGATTTTCAATCTCTATATTTTACCCCTTTTTGTTGTGCAACTTATGTGAACAAGCTGAAAAATAAAAATGGAGTATGGGTCAAGGGTTTGGTTGCCTTGAGAGTAGGAGGAGGTATTCCCCCTCAAACTAAGAGTCAATGAGGTGAAATTAAAATTGAGTTAGGTTTTGATAAAAGGTTTATAGTGAGTCACAAGGTGGTGATGCAAGGTTGGGCATTTGAGACGTAAACTTATACACAAAATATGACTAAGTGTGATTGGTCAAGATCACACAAAGACTAAAAGTGCCAATGTTGGTAAAAATAAGGATCAATTCTAAGAAGTACAAGTGATAGAGTAACTATTCCACAATGTTAGGCATGGCTAATCAGGTGACTCTATAAGTCATCTAGATAGGGTCAATGTTGTGTGCAAGTATCCAAGGTAGGAAGTACTCTTATAAAACAATAATAATATGATTGGTCGAGTCATGTAATAGGTGGTGCAAATTAAAATGGTGATGGAAAAAAGGTTGATGTGGTCAAATGGACCATATAAGGTCATCATAAAATGAGTAATTAATCCATGTCAAAAATGACTAGTGTTGAGGTGGATGTTGTCAAAAAGTGGGTCAAAGAAGGGTAATGTTAAAAGTACAAATTTTGGTTGAAGTGAGTTGAGGTGATATATAAGGTTAAGAACCTAGGTGTGGATATTTTAAAAATTTAAAAGGTTAGGGACTCTGATCATCGATGGTCAGAGGTCCTAGGGTTGATCATCAATGGTCACCCAAACCATCGATGCTCAGGGGAAACCCAAAAAATATGGGGATAAAAAGTAAAATGTGAAATCATTTTTACCATTATGTTTTCACATTTTGATCTCTAGTGATTTAATGCATTTTGACTATGGAGAGGACATGATTTTCTACAACACATGACTGTCGAGGTGTCAGGTTTAACTATGGAGATTGATCATGAGTGGACTAGTTGGAGGGTGGATGAGGATGTGGTCAGGTAGGGAGGCTAGGGATTAGATAATAGAAACACTCACATAATAAGGTAGGAGGTGTTCTAAATTTGATATCTTGGTTGATTTGATTGGATTGTGATTGGGATTGGTAGGGTTTTGGAAATTTATTCAAGGCCATGATGCCCTAATGTCCATTTTTGTTAAAATTGGGTAAATGAGTGGGTGGAATTAAGGGTAAATGTGTAGTTTAGGTTGGTAAGGGGTGGTAGATTAGGTTTAGGTGATTTTTATGTTATTTTGAGGTGTTTTTTGTAAGATTTGGGAGGTTTAGTGTTTGGGGTTCCACCACTAGTGGTCACACATAGTGACTATCGGTGGTTGACCTTGACCATTAATGATCAACCCTTTGGGTAAAATGCCCCTAGGGGACCATTGATGGTTCAATTAATTGTTACGGTCCAAGGGTTAAGGTTTTTTGAAAGGTGTATGAGATGTTTAAGGGTATGAGTGAAGTGGTTGATAAAATAGCTTAAGAGTGTAGAGTTGTAAATGTTAGGGTAGGTTAGGGATGTTAAAGTGGTAATAATGGTTGATAGTTTGATATTGATAAGGAGTTAAAATGACTTTGTTATTGTAAGGTTTGTGTTGGGTAGAAGGGGAGCAAGGCTTTTTTGATAGAATCATATGGGTTAAAAAGGGGCATGGTTAAGATGTAGAGCATTTGGGGTGTTGTTAGATTGTAAATGTAAATGGGTAGATTAAAGTAGGTTGACAAAAGTAGATATACTTTGGTACTTAGCTCAAGGTGGAAAACTAAGTGTGCATGCTACTATGATCGTTTTTCAAGCACGTGAGCAGATCGAAATGCGAGACCAAGTTTGTTAGATCTTTGTAGAACTCCATAATGGTATAACAGATGATGAGTGACATCATATGGAGGATGTTGGCATAGGGGCCATGAGGCATTATCATGATTTGCCTCAAAATACAATGATGATCATGGCTCTTATCGAGAGATGGGATCCAACCATGAACACTTTCATGTTGCCTACTAAAGAGATGAACACCCTTCTAGAGGATGTACATTAGATTAAATGATTGATAATTCATGTGGATCTAATCTACCACATAGAGAGTGAGTAGTGAGACTGCTACATAGAGTGGATTTATGATGAAGACATGGAGTAGGTGAGATTCTATGTGGGTGGCATGTGATATGGGACACTATATCAAAGTGTACGAGTGGATAGGCACCTACTGACAATGATGATGGGGATATCCTACTTTTCCCTTCTTGATTTGAGTAACAATCATTTCCCCTATCTGATACTAGGGGTGTTAAGAGAGATGTTACTAGGAGGACTGTATTTGGGTGGGCTCCTATTTTATTGGTATAGATTTATAGAGAGAAAGTTTTCTATGCACATAGGAATTATAGGATTAGTGTTGAGTTTGTGCTCTATTGTTGAGCATATAAGTATATCAGAGTGATTAGACCACTAGGGGTCCCTTGGGATGGTTTTGTGCCTATAGAATATAGGGTAAGATTTATGCGATGGAAAGGTGATTTGACACTTATAGGGGCTAGTGAAGGTGCTCAAGATATAGAGTAGTTCAAAGATGCCCTAGATGGCTTAGTGGTTGGCAATGTGGTGTGAAGACTATACTTGGGTTGGCTGATCTGGGTAGGCTATAGGTATCATACTTTATCACTATAGATTTGATAGTGGATTTATGGGAGATGAGAGGGTGAGACTGAGCTCATCCTAGTTGACAAGGTGTAGAGGTAGTTCAAATTTTTATAGGAGATCCCTCCAAATTTTCCTCGATAAAAGAGGGAGGATGCTAAGTTCTTACTCTTAGAGCCACAAATAGAGGAGGTTGTCCTAGACTATGAGGATTTTCCCATGAGAGATCCTATTGATGATGCTAGAGTGGTGGATGGATATGTAGCCTGGTACCAAGCTAGATATATAGCTATTAATTTTAGATGGGGGGATGGGGGTCAACAACTTATATATGTGGAGCTAACATAGGCATAGGCATAAGGTGCATAGCTAATAATGGCACTAGTAGCAATGGAGGCCTAGATCATAGTGCTACAGGGATAGATGGTTGTTCTATAGGCTTAGGTGGTGACTCTGATTAGTGAGTGAGATTTGGCACAAACATCCCTTAGGGCAGTCATGTAAAAGAGAGATGCTCTTAGATAGAGGGTACTATTAGGAGGGGGACCAACACTAGTGATAGGAGGACTTCCAAACACATTTATAAGGCTCCAATACTTAACCACCATTATGGAGCTCAAGGTGATTAGATAAGGGGAGTATAAGGCTATTTTCACTGGTGGGTCATCCATAGCTACCTCAAGATAGTGGGCCTCCATAGTGGGCTAAACAGGGATATCAAGGGGCCCACCACTAGATAGGAGTTTAGGGGTAGGTGGAAGTGGTGTAGGTTCTCTAGGGGCATGATTTAATTATGTTTTGATATGTCGGTATAGATAGGTGTACATTATTTTGATATTGGCCTGCGTACTGATGTGACAAGATGTACATGTTTTAAAAGAGAGTTTACACATTGTTACATGTATTTATAATGATATAATGTATATGATGATGATGTTGGTTTATGATGTCATATATAATGTATGTTTATGGTTCATGTTTTATATGCTAATGTGGTTATTCATGTTTATGCTTATGGTTAATGGTCTATGGTTTCCTGCATATGCTTTATGAGGTGTTGACTCAGTAGCTTAGACACATAATGTTTTGAAATATGGTTATGATGCTCTAATTTTATTCATGGATGTGATAGGATGTGCTATGGATGGATATATGCAATATGATGATGTAATCATAATGGCTTTATTTATGGTTATGTTGATGTGGTTTTATAAGATGTATTATGGTAATGTTATGGTAAATGTATAGATTTATAGATGATAGATGATATGGTTCATGATGTTTTGATCATTGATTGTGAATGGCATAATTAAGATAGGATACATGTTCACATGATGTTTTGATGGTTGATGGATAGGATGATGTTTATGGCATGATGTGATGTGATGCACTCTCATGGTGTTTTGATTGTTAGGTTATGGAGCTAAAAGCTTCACTGATGCAGACATTGGAGGAGGGTGCTGAGTGTCACAGTCACTAGCGTCGGTCAGGCCAACTGACATCGATCAAGTGGAGACAGGAAGCTGCCAACGATGGTCAGATATCAGCCGATGTCGATCACCCCCAGGCAGACAGGGACTGACGCTGGTCACATGTGTGGTTCTGAACTGTGAGTTCCATGGACAGTTCATTAACGAACCGGTTGTTTGCATGAAGAAGGCTAATTTTAGTCTTCAGCTGTGGATCTAATTATTGTAATTAGGTGTCTAATTATTGTTTGCATGAAATCTATATAATAGACTCATGGGCTCTATTGTAATTTGTGTGAGAGAGTAAGAGAGCAAATATTAGCTCCTTTAGAGTGAAGAGAGCATGGTGTGTTCCTCCTAGTGTCACAGTGCCAAGTATGGGTGCTGGTTTGGAGAATCAAAAGGATTCTTCATGTATGTAGGATCTTGGTCAAAAGGTGTGTAAGGCCACGTCTGGAGATCTGCATGGTAAGTAAGATCATTGATTTGTAGGTGTTTATGTGTGCAAGGTCTAGGTTTGCAGGTGTGCAAAACCAGGTTGATCTGTAGGTGGCAGCAAGATCAAGGTGACAACAACACAACAGGTAGCAAGATCAGGCAGGATCTACTTGGAGTATGATGTGTACTCAGTTGGAGAGCAAAGAGGAAGGCAAGGTAGTTCCTTCCAAAGTAAGATCATTTGAGTTACAGGTTGTTGCAAGTTCATGGGAGATCTACTTAGAGTACGTTGAGTACTTAGAGTGCGTGGAGCACTTGTGGAGTGCGTGGAGCACTTGTGTACTGGTAGTAGAGATATTGACCGATTGACTGGTAGTTTTGTTACTGGCTAGTGGAGGTGAACACCAACTCTGTGTTTGAGTTGTGTGTTGGGACCATAAGAGAGAGAGTGAGCTCTTGAAGGTGAATTACTGAACACTTGGTGTGGCAAACCTGTAAGGTGGAAGAGTGTGGCATCTCTTTGTTGTAATTCTTTTTTGGAAGAGTATTAATACAAGTTGTGTATTGTCTCTCATATTTTGTGTTATTTCTAAATTCTAGTTACTTGTGCATTCTGGTTAATTTTTGCATATTAAGTTGCTTGGTAATCAATGGTGCTTTCGTGGGTTCCTAACAGTTGGTATCAGAGCTAAGGTTGCAGGGAGCAGGTTTGGGTTTGATTACAGGTCACTCTTAGGGGTTTCTGATTGAGTGGGAGTATAGCAATGGTAGAAGAAAGTAAGCTAAGAATGGAGAAATTGAAAAGCATGAATGGTCAATTACGGTGTTATGGAAAGAAAGAGCAGGTAAATAAAGATTGTTGGTTGGTAGCAGATCAACATGAAGGAACTGAAGAAGCAGATGTTGCAGGTGTTGTTGCACAGGATGCTCTGGGATGTTTCTTGGATAAAGTAGAATCTTGGTTTATAGATTCTATTGCCTCTTTCCATGTAGCCCCATATAGAGGGGCTGGTGTGCCTTGTCAAAGTATTGGCAAAGGGGAAGTGTTGCTGAAATTGCAGGCAACCAACACATGGGTGTTGAAGAATGTCATGCAGGTCCCAGTTCTCAAGATGTAGCTAATTGCTTCAAGAAAGTTGGGTGATGAGAGATGCACAAGAACTCTCACAGCAGATTCTTGGGATGTTACCAAGGATGCACTTGAATTAGTGTGTGGTAAGAAAGTAGGTACTCTTTATCTACTTGCTTGTATTACTGATTCTTCTTCTGTTGTGAAGATGTGGCTTTGTAGGCTTGGTCACATGAGCAAGAAGGAGATGCATGTTATTAAGAGGAATTCAGATGTGTTTAACAGACTTAAGAACTGGAAAGCTTTGGTGTTTCTGGAGGAGATGACAGACAGAGATTAGTGGAGAAGGTTGGACATCTCTGAGCAGGGCAGTTTGGATAGGGTTTTGATCCATGGAGAGCTCGCGAGTAAAAAGTCATCACTCATAGGCGAACAAAGTTACTAGCATCAGTTAAGGGGAACCGGCATCAAATAGACAGGTGCCAATGTCGGTCATGTGCAGACTAGAGCTGGTGGTGTTAGGCAGGGTGGCTACCAGTGTTAGTCATAGAACTGACGTTGACAACTAGGTAAAACTGACATCAATCAAAAAATTGGCATTGACAGAAAGGACAGTCGCATGGGAAATGACGTTGGTCAGATGCAGATTGTGTGGTGACCAAGGTCGGTCACTGTAACAAATTTTGGGTGGACAGCAAGCTGTCAAGGAGTCTCAAATGCCCATATGGAGGACTAAAAGTCGTAAGTAAGCCTCAAATTCATTATTCCTCTTCTTTATACTCGTTGCTCACTGCAGAGCAGGAAGGATCCAAGAAACAGTGGGAGCATGGCATTATTAGTATGCAGAACCAAATGGGAGATTTGGTAGGGTTACCAGTCGGAAGAAAGCACTAAAAGATGAATGGATACCTTAGTTAAAGAATAGAGAGAATGGACACGTGAGACGGAAGGCCAAGTCATATGGTCTTGAGGAAGCTACAGGACTGTGGTACAGGGTTTGACAGGTGGATGACAAAGCATGGCTTTAGTCAATGTCAGTGTAACCATTATGTTTGTCTTACCAGGTGGATGATGATTGCAAAATTATCCTGTTACTGTATGTGGATGGTATGCTAGCTAGCAGGTTTGTACATACAGGGTTTTGCTGAGCTAAGGGTAAGGTTAGTTCAGTGGCATGTCATGAGGAATTTGGAGTAGTGAAATTCTTTGTCATGAGAGACATGGAAGATCACAAGTTGATTTTGTCTCCAGTGGGAGCTGATGTGAATCAGGTGTTAACGAGGTTCAATACACAGGATGCAGAACCAGAGCACACCAAGGGCTGGATAGTTCAGTGTCTAAAATCACATGAGGTCTGGTATAGACCTAAGTTTCCCCAGCAGTGGGATCTTTCAGAGAGTTAGGAGCCAATTTAGGGAAGTGGGTTCTCAGGTATTTGAGAGGGACCAACAGCAGGTATACATGCTATGCAGGGTCAAGACTTCACTACATGGGTTTGTAGGTTTAGATGTGGTAGGTTATTCAGATGACAAGAGGTGCCCCACAGGTTGTGTGGTGGGTGGTCTTTAGGGTTGAGCTTGAAGAGGGATACAAGCTAAGAAATAGATTAGATGGGGTACATGTATAGGTATAGTATAGCTATTTATCTCCAAGTGAGAGATTGTTAGGTTGTGGAGCTAAAAGCTTCATTGATGCAGACATTGGAGGAGGGTGTTGAGTGTCACAATCATCAGCATCGATCAGGCCAACTGATGTTGGTCAGGTGGAGACAGGAAGCTGCTGATGATGGTCAAATATTAGCCAACGTCGATCACCCCCAGGTAGACAGGGACCGACGTCAGTCGCCTGTGCGATTCTGAACTGCGAGTTCCATAGACAGTTCATTAACGAACCAATTGTTTGCATGAAGAAGGCTAATTTTAGTCTTGAGCTGTGGATCTAATTATTGTAATTAGGTGTCTAATTATTGTTTGCATGAGATCTATATAATAGACTCATGGGATGTATTGTAATTTGTGCTAAAGAGTAAGAGAACAAATATTAGCTCCTTTAGAGTGAAGAGAGCATGGTGTGTTCCTCCTAGTGCCACAGTGCCAAGTATGGGTGCTGGTTTGGAGAATCAGAAGGATTCTTCATGTATGTAGGATCTTGGTCAGCAGGTGTGCAAGGCCATGTTTGGAGATCTACATGGTAAGTAAGATCATTGATTTGTAGGTGTTTGTGTGTGCAAGGTCTAGGTTTGCAGGTGTGCAAAACTAGGTTGATCTGTAGGTGGCAGCAAGATCAAGGTGATAGCAACACAACAGGTAGCAAGATCAGGCAGGAGCTACTTGGAGTACGGTGTGTACTCGATTGGAGAGCAAAGAGGAAGGCAAGGTAGTTCCTTCCAAAGTAAGATCATTTGAGTTGTAGGTTGTTGCAAGTTCATGGGAGATCTACTTGGAGTACGTTGAGTACTTGGAGTGTGTAGAGCACTTGTGGAGTGCGTGGAGCACTTGTGGAGTGCGTGGAGCACTTGTGTACTGGTAGTAGAGATACTGACTGGTTGACTGGCAGTTTTGTTATTGGCTGGTGGAGGTGAACACCAACTCTGTGTTTGAGTTGTGTTTTGGGACCATAAGAGAGAGAGAGTGAGCTCTTGAAGGTGAATTACTGAACACTTGGTGTGGTGAAGTTGTAAGGTGGAAGAGTGTGGCATCTCTTTGTTGTAATTCTTTTCTGGAAGAGTATTAATACAAGTTGTGTATTGTCTCTCATATTCTGTGTTATTTTTGAATTCTAGTTACTTGTGCATTCTGGTTAATTTCAGCATATTAAGTTGCTTGGTAATCAATGGTGCTTCCGTGGGTTCCTAACATTGATCATGAATAGGTATGTGATGTGGTTCATAAATATAGCTCATAATGTTATGTTTGTTTATTTGATTTTTAATGTTTATGATCATGGAGATAAAACGTGAATATGGTTGAGGATGTAGTGAGAATATATAAAGTACGTAGATAACAAACTAAATGTTTAGGAAGTGATAAGAATTATGAGAGGTACATCTACATGAACCAATAAAAGATAAGAAAAGAAACATGATGCCTTTTTATTGGTGAGGACAAAAATGAAACCCAAAGTTGGATTAGATTAGTGAAAATAAGCCTTTCGAATGCTTCATATTAGTGTGATTTAGTTGATAAATAGGTATCTTGATCACATTATATCAAGTAAGCTCATAGTCCTATGCATATGATATATGGAGGCAGGATGGGTGAAACTGGAACCTTTGTGTGAAACTAGAATGCCTCTTCTATAAGATTCCAAGAGGATAGTATACACAAGTCTATGCTCATATATAAATTATAGACTGATCAATGTGGGAAGTCTACTGAGGAGAGTCGATTGTGGCCTTCTAAGATTTTTTTTTATGAGAGTCAATTACAACATTTCTCATTATTGTTGCTTTTAATTATGAGTCTTTTGCTACTTTTGATTGTGATTTAGGGTTGGGGAAGCTGATCAATGCGAGAAGCTTCCAATAAATTTCTAGCTTTGATAAATGCTTTACTCAACCATCCTTTAAGGGAGTCGTCTAATTTTATATGCTTAGTTCAAATGCTTATGATATTTATCTTTTGAGGGAACAACCCACCTTACATTTTTGTAATTTCAAATAAGTATTCAACATCCACCCTTTACGAGAGTAGTCTATGAATGCTAAGAATGATACATGATTCATTTTTGTCTTTGATGTTTATTTTGCTTTTGTTTTGTTTTTCTTGACATAGACTTGCTTATACATGCCTGAGGGGTTACCTTTATGAAGGCAAGACTAAGAGCACAAGAAGGTTACATAGGTGAAAAGAAGATTAGGTGACAATGACCATGGGAACCAATCTCGAAGAGAGATGGGAATTACCATGAGAAACATGCTATGGTACCCATAGTTTAAGATTAAGCTATGACTATGATGGGTAATCACATGATTTAGATGTAGTTGGTTGCCCCTAAAAAGAGGGAAATGAATGTGGTTGCAGGGGATGAGCTTAAGTTAGACAAATGGTGATTATGACCCATATTTAACAATAGAAAGGACACAAATATGAAGCATTAAGAGGCTCAAGTTCTAGTTTACCTTTGAGATACGACAAATGATAAGCTGCTAATCTATACTTATGGGTTATGATGTAGGGTCCAAGCCAATTGAAAGCAAATTTTACCCTTTTGCTTTTCTCCATATTAGCTACATGTTGCTTTTCCTTGAGAATGAGATCTCTAATATTGAATACTTTCACTTTTAGGTGTTTTTTATAAACATGCTTGATTTGTTCTTGATAGACACAGAGATGGGAAAGAGTAGCCAAACAACGCTCGTCAAGTAGATCAAGTTGAGATGAATGTTCTTGATGATAATCATCTTCTGAAATAAGATCACATAAAGAGATGTGAAGAGAAGGTATTTGGACTTCAAGAGGCAATACATCCTTAGCTCCAAACACAAGATAAAAAGGTGTAGCACCTATAGGGGTTTGGATGCTAGTATGATATGCCCATAAGGTGAAATGGATGTGCAAGTGTCAATCTTGACTTGAGGCACTGATCATTTTAGTAAGGATGTTATTAAGGGTTTTGTTAAAGGCTTCTACTTATCCATTTAATTGTGGATGATAAGGTGATGAAAATCTTAGTTTAATTCCAAATATATCATAGAGACCTTGAACTTTTTTTTTGAAGGATTTTTCATTATCAATGATTATCTTATGGGGAACAACAAAGTGGCAGATGATGTGATGGGTGATAAATTTGACAATATTTTTAGATTTTATTGAGACAAGAGGAATAATATCCACCCATTTGGTGAAATATTTGATCACAATGATGACAAAGTGATGTCATTGTGAAGAGTGGGGGTTAATTTCACGAATAAGGTCTAGACCCCATTGTGAAAAAGGCCAAAAGTCAGTGAAAACTTGAAGGCTATGGTTGGGTGTGTGGTGAAGATTAAAGTGTTATTGACACTTGACACACTTTTTCACATAATCATAATAGTATTAGATAAGGGTAGGCCAGTAATAGCCCAAGCAGAAGATGTGCTTAGACAAAGTGAGTCCACTAAAGTGGCCTCCATAGATACCATCATGCATCTCCTTGATGGCATGAGAGGCTTCTAGACCATGGAGGAAACAAAAAAAGATACCTTCAAAGCCACATTTATACAGGATGCCTTCCATAATGGTATAACAGGAGGTGCTCTGAAGAAATGCTTGATGAGCATTCCTAGAGAGTTTAAAGGGAACTATGTCAAGGTTAAGGTAGTCAAAGGTTTGTTGATACCAAAGGTCAGGTTAAGTCTCTTCCACACAAAAAATGTTTGGAGCATCTAGTTTGATGTAGGAGGGTTTAGTGAGGTGATGGATAATGACTGACAGCTTAGAGTTTGAGGGTGCTGATGGGATTTGGGAGGCAAGAGAAGCCATGGTTTCAACAAACTTGTTGGTAGATCATGGGGTGGTTTGAATATAATAGTGTTCAAATAATGTCAAGAGTTCCATGAATGATTGTCTATATAGTTATAAAATCTGATTCTTACACTGGTAGATGCCTTTGACTTGATTGACCACAAGTTGGGAGTCACCAAAAATATTGATTGTTTTACATCCCAAGGCTAATGCAGTTTGGAGATCTATTACTAAGGCTTCATATTTGACCACATTATTGGTACATTCAAAGATGAGGTTAAAAGATAAGGGAAGTGGGTCACCAACAAGGGGGATAAAGATGATACTAGCTCCCCCACCATGTTTACACTTGGAACCATCAAATAACATGGTTATGTGATTGGTGAAATCCATTTGGGATAGGCTTGTGATAGACTCATCTAGAAATTCAAGAGGAGGAGGTTGTTTATTGGTTAAGGGGCATTGTTTAATTCATCAACAATGACTTGCACCTTAATTAAATTTTGTTGGAGGAACCCAAGATCAAACTTTGCTAAAAGCATGAGACACTTAGCCATACACTGGTTTTGGTATGGCTTGGAGTGCATGTACTTGAGTGGGTCGTTATTGGTGATGACAAAATTTTTAGGGTTAAGAAGGTAGTGGATAAGTTTAGTGGCCATGAAGACTAAGGCCAAGCAAAAGTTTCTAAATATGAGTATATCAAGTTTCATACTCAACAAGTATGTGGCTTATGTAGTATATGGCTTACTCTCTATGTTATTTGTCTCGGTGAGCTAGTATTTCCCCTAGGGAATAGTTGGTGGAAGAAATATATAGGTAGAAATTTTGGTCATCTTTATGAGGGGTAAAGATAGGTGGAGATATGAGGTACTCTTTGAGTGCATCAAAGGCATTTTAATAATCAATAATCCACTTGAAAGAGACATCCTTCTTTAGAAGGTGGTGGAAAGGGTGATACTGGTCCAAAATCTAGGAAATGAAATGATGAATGGACTAAATATTGCCTTGTAAGCTTTGAAGTTGATTAAGGTTGGTAGGACGAAGCATGTCTAGGATTTCTTTGATTTTGGTAGGATCAACTTTGATTCAATGAAGGGAGATAATGAAACCTAGAATCTTTCCTAACAAAACCCCAAAAATACATTTCTTGGGGTTAAGGAAGACATGGTAATGGATAAGTCACTTGAAGATGATCTTAAGAATGGCCAAGTGATCCTTTCAAAGTTTATATTTGCCGAGGTCATCCACATAGTCCTCTACAATCTTATGGATAAGGTCATGAAAGATGTAGGTCATGACACATTGGTAGGTTGCACTAGCATTCTTTAACCTAAAAGGCATGACTCTATAGTAGAAGGTACCCCATGGGGTGGTAAAGGCAATTTTATGTTGATCTTCAGGAGCAATCAAGATCTAATTGTCCCAAGAATCCATCCATGAGAGATAACATCTTGTGGCCAGCTGTAAGATCAAAAAGTTGGTTGATGCTAGGTAGAGGAAAGTCATCATTGGGGTAGGCGAGGTTGAGGTCACAAAAGTCCACATAAATGCATAGTCCCCTTATGGTTTTAATGATATGGTGATAGTGCCCTTGTGGTTATAGTTTCAATAGGTTGAATGAAGTTAACAGATAGGAAACATTGAAGCTTTTCCTTGACAAGGAGGGATATGCAAGGATGTATGCATCAGAGATTTTGTTTGACAAGTTTGGCATCATGGTGAGTGACTATGTTATGGGTAGTGATAGCAGGGTCAATTCTAGGCATATCATTGTAATACCAAGCAAATATTATGCTACGGTCTTGGAGGAAAGATGAGAAATCCTAAAGTTCCTCGATAGTCAATGATTGGCCTATTTTGACAATACAGGGGTTGTTTTCAATGCCAAAGTCAATAGCCATGATAGATTCATTCAACATGGTTAAGGTCTCAGGAGGAAAGGAATTGTGGATTGAAGAATTTGGGGCACCAAATTAGGTGAGGATAGAATCATCATCCTGGGATTGAAAAATATTAATGGTAGGAGAGTCATCTCCTATCATCTTAGGATGGGTCAAAGGGATGGTTACGGTCACCCCCTCTTTTGATAAATCAAGGGCTTGAGGTTGATCGTGTTAATGAAAAAAAAATTAGGTGGGATGATGTCATCATCCTCACACATAGGTGAAGGTGAAGTTGGTGAAGAAGGGGTATCTTCTTCAATAATGGTGGTGGTAGGTGGTTTGGGTTACTTCTTATTGGGTAGGATGAAACCAAGCTTGTGTTTTTTGTGAGGATTTCTAGTCTTAATGGAGACTAACTCATGTGGGATATTTTCATACCATCTAATACAAAAGCCTTTCCAGACACACCAATGAAGGTATGTCTTGGTGAAGCTCAATTTGTCTAGGTAGGAGAAACTGATAATGAATGGTCGAGGTGAAAGATAGGTGGTAGGAGCACTAAGGGATTTGTCAAGTCCTCTATAGATAAAATGGGTTTAACGATTGGGAGGTCTAAAGGGAATGGAAGTTCCAACATTAGGGTCATATCTTGGTTGGTTGTTAAGTTACCCATACTTATGAGGAGTAGGGAAAGTGTCAAGGGTGAGAAGGTGATACTCCCCTAGTGAAAGGTGATGGAACATTGATTCCAAATGGTCTATAGTAAGAATTTGGCATGAATGTATAGAGGAGCTAGTTGATGCCTCATCGATAGAAGGGGATATGATATCCACTTTGGTAGTTGAAGTTGGGATTTAGAAGTTGAGGGTGTGATGGATGTGGGTATGAGTACATCATTGGGGAGATAGGTCATATTGCATGTTGAGAAAGGACATGGGTTAGCTTAGATGGTGATGACCTAGTCCTCATGCTCAAACTTAATATAATGGTGGAGAGTAAAGGGAACACAACCCATGAAATGAATCCAAGGTCATCCCAATAAGATGTTGTATTATAATTAACCTTCTACAACATATAATAGTTTGGGGAGTGTGTGGGGTCCTACACGGATGTGAAGGAAAATAGTTCCCAAGGTAGTGGTCATTGAATCATTAAATAAGTGAAGGATGGTTGAGGATTTAGACATGACATTATCCGACAGGTCAAGTTAGTTGTAGGAATGTGATGAGATGATGTTTATGCTATCTCTCCCATCAATCATAACTTGTTTGATATAGATTTAGTTGATGTAATAAGTGATAAAGAGAGGAGGGTTTGGGTCCTCAGGATGGATGGAAGGTATTTCCAAATCCTTGAAGGTAACAAGGTTGGAAATCTGAAGAGCCCTGATGAAAGTGGCTAGAGGTTGAGGGTCTTCAAGTTGGACCTCAATGGACTTAAAAGCCTACATTAGTTCTTAGTAATGATGGAGGGAAGTAGAGATCAACTCATGCAAGCTCATCTTTGTCAGAGTCTGATGAAGTTGTTTGAGGATAACTCTGCTGATTGATTATGATGGGTTAGATTGGGAGGCACCCAAAATAGACACTTTGGGGTTGGACAAAGATGGATATGGTTGCTTGAAGGTTTGTTGGGATTTCTAAGAGGGGTGTGTCTAAGGAATAAACACCTTAGACTTCCCCTTATCTTTCTAGTTTACTCTCATGACCACGTTGATAGTATTGATGGAAGGAGAGGTTGAGCTAGAGGATTAGTTAGATTCATTTGCACTCTGAGGTGAGCATGGAGGAGTGAGTGAATGTTGGATAGGTATGGTGGGTGGTTGGGTAGGTATAGGCTCCATATGTGGTTCATCTATTAATATTTCATCCTCATCATAAAGCTAGTGGATAAGGGTTTGGAAAGCTTTGTAGTTATCCATGTCATGGCCTAGTATCCTATGATAAACACATATTTGGTGATCATTGTAATAGGCAAGTTTTGAAGTGAGTGGGTTAAAGGGTCTAATGAGAGGTAAGGTTAGACAAGAATTCTAAAATAACCTATAGAAGATGGTTAAGTAAGACTCAACTAAAAGTGGTAAATATGTAGTAGTTTTGGCTTTAGTGATTGGGGTAGAAGGTTTCTTGGAGATGGGTTTGGTATTATGTATTTTGGGTAAGGTGGTATTCTTGGTTGATGGCTTCAGTTTAGGTAGGGAAATTGATGAGCTAGAGGTGGGAGATCACAAGGTAGGTAGCATAGGTACTATTAGTGTGGTAAAGAGAGGTGCATCAGAAACCAACTGCAAAGGTGTAACCAAGATAGGTGGAGGGGTTTTGGTAAAAGTAACTAGCTTCTAACTCAAGCTAGAGGGGTGAGGCCCTAAAATGGAGGGTAAAGTCAAGGGAGGTAAACTTCAATCCTTATAACCTTTATGTGGTTTTGCCTCGATGGTTGGTTTGGTATAACATTTGGTTGATAGGATTGAAAGGGTTAGATCCACTTTCACAGATGGATGATTGAGGCTTGGTGTAGGGAGGATACCAAGATTCTTGGAAGACCTAGTTGAGATTATAGGAAAGGTTTTGGATACTTGGGTATTGTTTGGCTTAAGTGGTTGAGGGTTGGCTGGTTTGGTGGAGGTTTTAATTGGTTCGTTAGATAGTTTGGTTGTTTAGGTAGATATGGTAAGAGTTTGGTTAATGGAATTAGTAGGTTGGTCAGACTGAAAAAGGGTTAGAGGCTCTGGTCGAGTAATGTAAGGGAGACCTAACTATTGCCAAAAGGTGGCTTGATTCATATTAGGGTTGGAGACAAATTCTAATTTCTACACTAGCCTAGAAAAAGGTTTATACGTTGGTTTGACTCCTTGAATAGTAGATATGAAAGATAGGCCCCTAAGTGGGGACACATGGATGGTATCCTAATCCTTTTCCTTAATCAAAGGATGCAAATCTTGGATGGGTATCCTCTCTGTAGAAGGAGTAAGCGTAGAGATTTCCTCTTTGGGAATGGTTTTTGAAGGAGGAGTGGTTTGATCAGTAGTTAAAGGTGAAGGTGGGGTCATAGTTGTTAGTTGTTTTGGTATATCAGTTAAAAGGGTGGCTAGTGTCTCCACTACCTAAATAAGTGGATAGGGATAAGATTGTATTTCTTTAGTTTGAGCATCTGAAGGAAGGGAAGGTGACTCTACTACCTCAACAGATGGAGGAGGTGGAGGATCAAAAGGTTGGGTGCTAGGTAATTCGATAATGATCATATCAAAGACCATGTTAGCTGTATGGAAATCATGATAGAATTCAATATTGTTGCTCTCATTCTTGGTAGGGTCATGTTCAGAAAAGGTTGTTAGAATATATCAAGGGCCTAGTTTGAGGGTGCATTAGGGTTGTCCAGTGTAAGCTCCCCTTTGTCAATGAGGGATTGGACAAGGATCTTGAAAGTATTACACCTACTGACATCATGTCCTATCACTTGATGGAAGGAAAATAAATCATTCTCACTATACCAACTAGGGGAAGGATGAGAGGAGTCAAATTATTAGGGTGGCTTGATAGGAGGAAGTTGAATGATATTGGCTTTCAATAACTTCTCCAAGATGAAAGCATAAGATTCTCCAAGTAGTGTGAAATGCTTTTGGTTATTTCGAGTTTAGTTCCTTGGGTTTTGATTTTAGTAACTAGAGGAATTAGATTGGTTGATAGAAGGTGGGGGGGTGGATTAAAGGAAAAATGTATTCATGGTTCCCTTATTCTTGTTGTTGGTGTTAGGTTGGTTACTTGACTTGGAAGAAGAAGTCTCAGTGGTTTTATAGGTTGAGTTATTGTTCTTGAGCTTAAGATTTCCTTCATCAATGGCTCAGTTATCAAACTTACGTGCCATGGTAAAAGCTTCATCAAAGGTTCAAAAGCTTTGGACATGTAGGGTAGAGGAGATATGCTTGGCACATGCCTGAGTAAAGATCTCTATGAGTTTAGGTTGGGGTAGGGAGAAGGATAAATGGTTGATAAGGCTCCTCCAATGAGCCACAAAATCGGTAGTGGATTCATCCTCAAACTACTGAATACAATAGAGGTCGGTGATAGACATTTTCTTGGAGATATTGATAAAAAAATGGTCTAAGAAGGTTTGAGCCAGTTGGGTGAAGGACAAGATAGAATGTTTGGGTAGTGCACTATACTAATCTAAGGTTGGGCCTACTAGAGACATGGGAAAGGTGTGAAGAATAAGGGCATCATCATAGGTGATGAGATAACAAGCATGCATAAATGATCTAAAGTGATATTGGGGATCCTCCTTACTTTGAAACTTAGAGAACTTGGGAAGTTCCCATTGGGGAGGATATGGCTTAATAGGTACAAATGGATGGATAGGCTCATTACAAATCTAGTCATATGATAAAATGTTATGAACACCTGAAATGGATGACTCTAAGGTGGTAATTTTGTCCATAAGCATCTTGATTAAGTCAGATTGGGGTGTTATACCTGAAGGATTATAGGATGCATATTTTTGTGGTGTTTGAGAGACATACGGATAGTGGGTGGAAGATTGTGAGGTTACCACATATGAGTGAGTGGATAGAAATGGTTGGGTGGAAGACACATAAGGGGAAGTAGAGGTAGGTGGTTGGGTAGTGGGTACATACCCTTGTATATTAGAGATGTAGCCAAAGGTTGGTCTAAGGGGTGCTTGTTGGGTAAGAGTGGTAGTTGGGTTAGTGACCGATGGAAGGGTGGTGACCCTTGTACTGATCAATGGCAAGATAGAGGGTATGGACACCACAAGAATTTAAAGTCAAGTGGTGGTTGATGGGTTGAAGGTAGATAAAAAGGGGTTGGTAGTGTTAGAGGTAGGCACTCCTATAGTGGTGGAATGGTTAGTAGGGGTGGAAAGTATAAGGGTAGTGGTAGTTTGAGTTGGTTGGTTTTCAATGGTAGTTTCAAAGGGGTTGTTGGTTGAAGAGGATGCTTGGGTGGTCAATGGTTGTGTAGTAATCATGGTGACAAAGGTATTCCCCATGAGATGGGGCTAGTAGATTTATGGATGGGGATAGAGCCAAAATACGGTAAGATGTGGTTGTAAGGTAATGGTGTAAGGCTATAGGATTATTGTCAATAAAAGTAGCAAAGTCTGTATCTCCTTGAGGGACCTCCCAAGGGAAGGTAGGACTTCATGAAGGGTAAGGAGAGTCTGCTGGTTCAGAGGTATAATCTATGGATGAAGAGGTGGAAGAGGTAGGTTAGATTGGTGATAGGTTTTGCTCCACAAGGTCTATTTGTTATTGGTGAGTGAAAACCATATGAGATAGGGGAGATGGAAAGCACAAATAGCCTCACTACTCAAACAAAGAGAAGTTAAGAAAATGATGAAAAAAAATCCAATCATACTCTAAGAGAGACATCAAGCCCTAGAATTTTAATTAATATTTCTTTTGTCTTCTACCTTAAAAATGTGAGAATAAATTTAGTTTATAGATTGGTACTAGAAGAGGCAAGTTATGTTTGGTCTTAGATTAGTTTTGGTGCTCAAAAGAATTTATACTAGTTCAAGTACGTAGCTTGGTACTTAGGCCTAAACCCCTCACTTCATGGTCCCACTACAGATTTGAGGGCTTAGCCAATATACCATTTATCCAAAGCTTATACTCAATTAGAGAACTGTGTGAGTTCTCCCCTTGGCATTGACCTCCAAGTAGGATTATCGAGCAGGGTAAGGTTTACTACTAGGTGATGAAATCCTAGTCAGTTCTTGTCTCAGGTATGTTTAAATGTTTGTTTTGTAGAAGTGATTTAGTTTGTATGACATAAGTGAAATATGATTTAGTTATGATGCCTTTAATTAATCTAAGTGAGATAAAACAAGCAAGAAATCTATGTATTTAAGAGATTTATTTTAAGACCAAAAAGAAATTTTTAGATTTCATTCAATGAGCAAACAATAAGGAAGAAAAGGGGATATTGTCCCACCGAGTGTGCCAAAAAGTTTCATGTAAATTTTTAGTTTAATTTATAAGGGAGAGAGAAAAGAAACTCAATATGGGTATGGTTGAAAAACCTTTTTATTTATGCACGTGTTGAATCAGAAGATTGTGAAGAGATCCCCTTTGACTTGGGATGAAGACCTGTAGATAAGAAATAACTAAAGAAAACTTGTTTGTTAGATAGATAGTTGGGTGGATTTCCCAGCGATAGCTAGATCTCAAAAGTGAGAGATTCCTTAGGGGTTGTCAATCCACACATTTTAAATAATTAAGTTCACAAAACTGGAAAGAAGGTACTTGCATCAATAATCAAAAGGTACTAAAATTGAATGCAAGAATGATTACCTAAGAAAATAAACTAGAAATGATCAAATTAGTAATAGAATAATTAATACTAGTGCCAAGGGGTTAGGATATGCTTTAAAAATAATGAAAGATGTTTGTGGACAAGCAAGAACATAGAAAACCAGGTTTGGTTGAGGGTAGATGGGTGAAAACAACTTGCTAGTTTTCATAACCATAGTGATCATTGGTGGTTACAGTGACCATAAATAATTAAGTTGACTGTCAACTATCAAGCTGACCATTAGTAATTGGGTAGACCATCGGTGGTTGAGTCAACCATCGATGATTGCTATGTGAATATCTGGGTTATTAATTTCTAAATAACGGGATCTAAAAGATGGATTTTAGGAGATGGACAAGGGCTGGGTTGATTGTGAAATGAAAACAAAGTAAATGAATATTAACAAAAAAAGTACTTGTCTTACCCAAATTTGATTGGGTGAGTGGTTGAAATAGTTAACCTGTTGGTGGAATCTAGCTTGGATCCAACAGAGTAATGGTACTCAAGAACTTGGTTGAGAGGTGACGACGAGTCAGGCTCTCAATGTAATGGTTGAATATTTAATGATTCTAATTGACCTACAAAATAACACTCCTAAATCCTTGAGGAATTATAGGCTCCTCTCTTCTTATAGGCACAAGCAAGAGGTGGAAGTCAAGGTTTAACTAGGTCATCTAAATATAATTTATCTATGCAAAGCCTCATAACAAGATTTAGATGAGTTATATTTAGAAAAGGTTGGTGGATGATTGCATGCTTTTGGTTAAGGAGGTATACCCCAACCATCAATGGTTAGGGTTTCCCAAGGGTGACCACTGATGGTTACCCTGATCATCGATGGTCAAGTCCCAAAAAGAAAAGGCCGTGAAGGTTAGGTTGATTCAATTTGTGAAACTGTCTGTGGGTAAACTTGGTTAGGCTAGATTGGTGTAGATTGGTCCCTAGAGGGTCCTAGGTAGGTCCAAGGGGATTTTTGACATTTGGAACTGCAGTGTGCAAATTTTTGGTGTCTACACTAGCTCATGACCTAGTGAAATATTATCCAAAATTGTGCTAGGTCAACTGGGTCACCTCTATCAGCTAGGATTTTTGGAAGGGTCAAGGGTCAAATCCACATATATATAAAAGTTCATTTCCATCATTTATTATGAGAAGAAGAAGAAGAAGTAAAAGTGAACAAACATCTTCTTATTGACCATTATACTTGAGAAGAAAATCTTATTGTTCTATACTTTATTTGGAGATACAGATCTTGTCTTATGGAGAAGTATTTTGAATACATTGATAGATTGTGTATCCTAGAGATTATTTGTCTTTGTCATCCTTAAATACCAAAACAACCTCTTACGAATCACCTTGGCCAAGGGAGAGATTGAGGCTCAATGGGTTCATATTCAAAGGTAAGTATTTCTAACTTTGTTTCTCCTTTGTAAGAGTAGATATTTATGCATTTGTACTTATCTTCCATGCATTAGGATTATGTATACATTAACATGAGTACATGTCTTCTATGCATGTTTAGTTTTATTGTTTCTAACCCCCACTTTGTACCACAAGTTTTGGTGAGCACTAGATTAGATTTACTTTATTTTTTATTAGTTTAGGTGAAATATAAAAACTCAGGACCCCCTTAGGGTTATTATGTGATTATGTTAGACTGCAGGCTTTAGAAACCTCCTTATCATGGTGTATTATGGTCAGATATCCCCTAATCAGGTTTATCAGATCCCCATATTGGTAATGTTCCTTCTTAACAAATGTATCCCCAATCAAAAGTGTATGGTATGATCTATCTTCTTTGAGTTAGGATTGATTTATAGACATGATGCATTTCTGATTGCATACAAAGTCCTACACCACATTTTAGGATTTTCATGCCTTTGAGAGGCATTTGTCCTATGAGACTTTGCATGGTCTGTCTCACACCTCATCTTCTTGCAAATGTAACTCCTCCTCTCAACTTGACACATGTTCTATTGACTATTGGGCTTCATTCTTTTCTCCTCTCTGTCCAATTCTATAAGTAGTAGCCTTCTTGGCTCTTGTATACTAATATGACACCATGTATGGTGAAGCACTATTGGTTTTGACATTGTAATTTTCCTTTGAACAATAAATGCAAGTCTATTTTTGAGTTCATGAATATTTATCTAAGTTTGCAAAGTGATGCATGGTGATGTTAAGTGATAATTTTCTATCCTTGCTTCTCCTTATCCTCTCATGTTTATTCAAGGGTTCATATTATAACAGGTCATATAGAGTGTAGCTAATGTGTTAGGCTCCTTTCAAGTGTACAATTATTATTATAGTGTGCAATCTACCCTCTAGTTCACTTATCTTGTGTTGTCTCATACATATCACCTCTATGTTGAAACACTTATGTTATAATTTTTTTAAGATTTAGAAGATGGTTTGTAGGTATTTTTTCTTAGTGAAATAAGTATGATGGTATTGTGTAAATCATCCTGGTGTATCACCCCCTTAGATTATTATTTTTTAATGCAAAATTCTATATATTTTCCCACAAGCAAATTATTAAGTAGGTGATAAGCATTGCAAGGTATATTCAGGGAGCTATCCCTTAAACCTAGAGGTCTACTTATTCTATACGTAAACCCACATACTTATAAGTATTCTCATTTTGTCCAAATTTAGAGGAGGCTTGAACACCCTCCTTCAGGGTATAAGACTTGGTGACAATAGAAACCATATTCCTCATAAAAATATCCCTATCTTTGTCATTTTATCCTCTCTACCATTTTGTTTAATCTTCTTTGTCTTCATCTATAGATTTTTTATTTACCTCACATCCTTCATGCTTTATACCTATTTTCATACATTAAAAGATAGTATTAGAATGAAAATCTTTAAGTAATTTTATCCCATTAATTGCTTATAGCTGTGATTTGCTTTTTTTTTGGCTTTGTTCACTCAAGAACTCTTTTTCCTCATGTTCTTCATCCCTTTCTAAAGTATCATAAAATAGAATTGCTTATTCACATTATTATTTTGCATTAAGAGAGGATAAAAATGTTGTTATTATGTTTTTTCACCTTGGTTCATGTTCTTTACAATTAAGACTTCATTAACTACCTCTTCTTGTGAATAAGGTACTTCAACTTGTTCTTAGACTTTATCCATATTAACTCTATACAATGGCTCCTCTTTTTCTTTGTGTAATACATATTTACCATCTTGAAAATCTTTATTTAAATAATCAAGAGAGTCACAACTATTCCTTCTTATATGACCCCAATGAGGCATTGTGCTTCTTGAGAGTCTTCTTCTCCAAGAATATCTCCTTATGGATAGCATGTTTCCACTTCTTCAAACTTTGATGTCATGTCAATCTCCCCTTCAATGTAAGAATGATGTTCATGCTTGTCATCTTTCATACTTTCAAACTTTATGCCCTCAAATTGGGATTCTTATTCATCCATCTTTATTATTGTAAACACACATGAAAAGGAATTATCAGATATAAAACTTTGAGGCTTGATTTCCTCTTGAATTTCCCTCTTAGGTTTATTTTCTGGTATCCTTAGCTGTCGTTTCAACTTGTTGGTTACATATTGTATTTTCTTCTTCTCAATGATTTCCTTGAGAAGCCAATTAACTATCTTCTTAATTCTTACAAAGAACCCTTGCCTTGATTCTTCCAAAATTTGTGTCATATATGCCAATATTAACTTCATCACAGCTCTTTCTCTTCCCATGTCTAACTCTCTCTTCTTAGTGTTTTCACTCACCTTTTTGTGGCAACTTCCTTCATCTAAGCCCTTCATTATCTTTTTTTCCCTATCTCTCACCATTACCTTCTCATTGTGCCTCTTCTTCTCTTAGTAAGTCTATCCTACTTGCTTATTAACACCTCACCTAGGTTCCTTTTCTCTACATCTAATCTTTTAGTACCACCTCTAGTCCTTTATCTTGGACTCTCTCTTTCTCTTTTGTGCTCTCTCTTTAGCCTTCCCTTGAGTTTCTACTATCTCTCTCTGCACTTTTCAAGCCTCTAAGGATTTAGGGATTTCTCTTGCCACTTCATTTATTTGCTTGTTCTACAACTTAATGTTTCAAAAAACCTTTCCTTAGCTCTCTCTCCTCAATTACTATTAAACCCTTTAAACTGCAAACTACATTACCTACAAACTACAACCTTTATGTAAATTGATTAGATTTTGAAGAGCTTTCCTAAGATTTGATACCAAAAAATGATATAAATATATAACTACTTGCCAATCATCCCAAGATACTTAGTAATCTTTTTATATTTAATCCCATACCCACTAACACACTCCTTGGGACACTTACTACAATCTTCTAGATGTTAACTCTCACTTAGGACCCTTAAATCTTTATACACAAAACCTTACTTTTACACATACCTATTTTTAGATCATATATATGTTGGAGGTTTATCAATGATGTCTCTTAGGTGACCAAGGATGTTGATGAGGTGTCATGTGTGCTATAATGACAATGACAAAGTGTGCTTCAATGTTCTTACATAGTTCTTTAGTGTTTGATTTGGATAGGCATATGGTGGATGTTATTGATGGTGTGGTCATATTGCAGAGAACCTATGGAGTCTTATGAGTGATTGGGGAACTTATGGAAGTGAAAGGAGTTCATTAGAGTAGTCATATGTATGACTAGGTTCTTCTAGTCATCCTGTCAATTCAGGCTGAGTGAGCATATTGATGATGTAATATTTCAAATGTGTGAAGGTTTCAAGAGCAGTTTGATACATGGATGGATTACCCTATGAGAGGTGATCATGTGGTTCAAATTTTAGGTTTGAACATGATGCGTATCAAAATTTATTAAGATTAAAAATTGACTTCTCAGGCAGAGTTCACTAAGTTCTCATACTTAGCCAAATTTGTATTATCGAAGATCTATGGTGAGTGTTTAATCAGGCAATAAATATCTAATGGAGAGCTTGAAACCTGTCAAACAGAGATCAGTGGTGAGTGCATGATCATGTAGATTATGATCCAATAGAGTGTATTGAGTCAATAAGTCAACAAAGTGCTCAAAAGCCATGCGGGGCTACTTAGTGGTGGAAGTTCATTGAAGACTAATTATAGGGTGCACAAAAGGCATGTGAGGCTGCCAAGTGGCTTGATATTGGAAGTAAAGATCAATGATCAATGGTGAGTGATGTAATTTAAAGTTAGGAGACTTACAAGGAGATCAACAAAGCATATAAGATAAAGCTTTTAGGGTACACAAGATAAAGACACATGTCTGAAGCTTTTTGCTTTATACAGTGAGTGTTAGAATTTGAATATTCAAATTTGTGAAGGAAAACCGGTGATGGGTTTTTGATCTATATCTTGAGCACATGGAAAAATTTGATAATTGTGTAAAAGGCAAAGTTGTAGATAATTTCAAAGGCTATCCAAAAAAATTGGTTTGGAGGTTGACTATTTGTACAAATGAATTTATTTTAGTTGATAGTTGACTAGTGTTCTTGTGTGCATAATTTTGTTTAAGCAATTTGTGTTTTAGCAGAAGAGTGTTTTGGAAGGAGTAATCACCTGAAGATGCCATAAGGTTCAAGTGGAGTGGACCCATGTATTTGAAAGTATTCTCTTGTTCTTAATTTACTTGATGAAGTACTAAAGGGGTAATAGGTCTCCATGAGACCTATAAGGGCTACTAAGGTCTAAGTAAAAGGTGTAGCTACTTAAGTGTAACCCATAGATGCTATGGCCAACTTGTGAGGATGGTATTGAGCTATACGTTAGAATGATAAAAGTCTTAAGGGTTAAGACAAGTTTTATGGCTGACCTAGATGTTGATATTCATGAAGACTTTATAAAGAGTGAAGGCTAAGGTAATGGTTTTTAGACTTGGATGTGAATGTGTTCAGAGAGCAGAAGATAAAAATGAAGGAAAGAGATCAAAGGGAGTGCGATAGGTGAATGGAATAAAGAATAGAGTAGATTAAGGATGAGAAACGAAGTCTAGAGTGATCCAAAAGGGGTGTTTGGATGCATTTCTTTTATGATCAAGTTTAAGTGTGTGTGAAGAGTTGAAAGATAGGTGTTATACGTTGTTTCTCTAATCAGATTGAAATGCAATCAGAGTTATGGAGTTGTTGATTTCATAGGTGTTGTGTGGGTGCTCAACATATATAATAAGTAGGTGATTTTTAAGTAGTGCTCATTGTGAATTGGGTGTTTCACTAAAAGGTCTCATGTTTTTAATCATCTTATAGGACAAGTAGTCCATGTGTTTTCAGGGTTGAGAGTGGGTTCTATTCCCCAAGAGGGTTTCCTATGTAGATCTTGTGTTACTGTGTGTGATATTTATCATTTTTATAATTCATTTATATAAATGATGTGTATGATTCATGAATTATAATTTTATTTGGTTAAGGGATTGAAATAATTGGACTTATAGTTTGGATTATCTAGCATCACTGATTCACCCCCCCCCCCTCAGTGATTGCACCTCTAGAAATATAGTCCTTTATTATCAGGTCTGTTTGGATTATCAAGAATCATAAATATTCTCACATCACTTAATAATCTTTATTACTTCCTCATATAATTTATTTTAGCATTTAGATAACTTTATCACAAGGTACAAACCTTTGGCCTCTCAAACTCCTTGTTACACATACAAATTAGAAAATATAGTCCTTAAAATCTCAATAATTTCAACTAAATAAAACTTATAATCACTTTTATTATCTTAATAATACTTTCAATAACATTCATACCAATTTTAAAGGCATTTGGATGACTCTACTTCAAATTATGGTGCTTTTACTCTCTTAGAATTTTGTTTTTACATATAGTTCAGAAACACGGTCTTCCATATCTCATCAACCTCAATATATCAAGGAATAAAACCACTTGGATTAGTTTAATGAAATACTATATCATGTATACACCAAATTTTATACCTTTATGACGTATATAATGAAAGACATGATGTTTTCTTGATCCCTAACACCTTAGTTATAGTCACAAGACAACAAACACCCAGTTTTGGAATTAATTTTTGTTTGATGATCAAATAATCATAATAATGACTAAAATTACTCATAAATTACTATAACTAAATTTTAAACCTCTTAAAATCATTATAACCTTAACATATGCACAAAAGTATGTCCAACACTTCACTTTTATTGGACTATGTCAAACATTACCCAGATTTAGGAACCCAAGAGCTTCTTAATCTTTGTTCATAGAGATCTATCACTTTACTAAAAAAATGCCACCTATAAAATGAGATTAAAAAAATTATTTTACCTTTATAAACTTTAAACCATACTCATACACTTGTAATCACATGAATCTAACTGATTGAGTATGACTGTGTTAGCTTTATTCACAAAACTCAGATTCGAGAGCTTCTTTTGGACCTAGACACCCCTCCTAAGGTTTGTTCTTAACTAATTTCATATTTATTAAGGTTATTAAGGTATTTTTATAACCAATAAATCATTTACTCAGTCTATCTTCCATACTACATAAGAACATCATACTTTAACAACTGATCTGTCATAATTTTAAAACTTGCAGACCCTTGAAAACCTTGTTATTCCTTATGAGAACATATAATAAAGGTAAATAACATACAAAATTAATAAATTATTCATAAATTTGGAGAGACATATTTAGACACAAATATGCTTCCCTTTACTCATTACTTCTCACATTTCTACATGCCATTCTCTGGACTATTACAATATACAAATTCATAGGCCTAAAAGGCCTTATTCACTCCTCCACTCTCATCTACTCTACCTAATACTACATCCTTTTTCTATTTTATAGTTTTTCATTTTATTTGTTTATCTCCTCCAATATTGGGTATATCTTCATCCTTATGTAACAATCATGCTAAACATAGTTTAATTTACCAAGATGCTCTCCACCTTCTTAGAGCTTATATTTACATGTTTTATTTAGCCTTTCCCAATGTGGGATTGACTTCTAGATAAGTATTGGGGTTGAATATAAATTTACATGGAGTGAAAATATACCTAAAACATTATAATAGACTCAAGATACCATTTATGCAAGGTCCATGCCCTTTATAATGGGCCACAACCCTCACAAATCAAGTAATTACATTCAAATATTACCTTCTGGTAGGAAAACCCAAACTCCACTATTTTTATCCATGCTAAGATCATTGAATCATCTAAGGATTCTTATTAATTTTTAAAAGACCCATAATAACTCTTTCATGCATGATTACATTGATTTTGTCATGATGCTCCTACATCAGTTGCTCCATATGTGCAACACCACTTTCATCCTTCATTCCTATTGGAATAAAAATGTCCACCACTTATATCTTCTTTCTTGCATCTATGCCACATGAGTGTCATTAGTCATATCTCCTTGGTAGAATAATCTTTTGACCAAAATCTATCACCAAGTTCTTAACTTTTCCATCCACCATTACACTCTCTATCTATATCGCAAGATAGGAGCTTTCCTGCATACCCTTTTGTATCCACCACTATCATATTGGGAAATTATTATTCCTCTTGTCAATATATTTCAATTTCTCTTGTGAGAGTCTTCTCTCCCACCTCTATATGCTATAAATTAACTCCCTTTTGTGTATCCTCTTGAGAACATTATTATTCCCACACTTTCCTACTATCTCTTGTCTCCATGATGACTTGAAGACAATCTTTTATTGCTTGCATATCCTTACTAGCCAAATCTTCAAATACCATTGCCATATTATCCTCTTTTTCCACTTAAACATACATATGAGCATACTAGACTAAACAAAAAATGTTCCTATTCTTTTCCATCTTCTCCATTTTTGTACTTTCACATTGAACATACATATTAAGGTAATCAAGAGTTCTAAAAAACACTTCTTCAATGTATGTATTATTCCTCATAGACATGTTCCCAACTCTTCTCTATTGTTTACATTATTCTCATGGCTCCCACTCACATGATGGAATCCCAAATGACCATTGTAAACAACCTTCATGGTTATCCTCTCCTCATTATTCTTTCTATTTTATTCTCCTTCACATGGTTAGTCTTCACCCATACTCTCCTTGTGTGCATTAACTTGCACTTCAACCATATCTATTATTTAACTCATGAAAACTTACAACTCTTCATGGTTTCCTTCCTCATTCACCTCTATTGTTGTATTGAAGAAAGCATGTAGCTTTCCTTGGTTGTTTCCCACCCTTGTTCCCTCAAATTGGAAAACACAAATACATTTCCTTCATTCACCAAGGACTATTCCGCCTCTTCGCATTTATGGGATACAACAAACACCTTCCCATCATCAAATAATATGTCTCCTTCTTTTGGTTCAACAATTAATTCCTCTACATATTTTTCCATGAGAATTCCTTCCTTTGTGGGGTACTCACAACTTTCCTCCTTTGTGTTGTTTCTAAAAACATATTTGAGCTTCTCACATGGAAACCTCACTCTCTTGTTGCCTTTCAATACAACCTTATTCTCCTCACTCATATCCTTATCCTTCATACTTCTCAAAATGGATTTGACTTGCTCATATGGAAACTTCCCTCTCATATTGTCTTTCATGGAAATCTTCTTCTTCTTCTCTTATCTCTTAAGCCACAAGACATGAAATTTTTTGAACCACTCTACTTGCATTACTAGGTGCACAACATGACCAGTCAACTTGGAAACTATATGTTCCCAAAACCTTACCTTATTCTCTTTTTTCTTATCTCTTCTCTTCAATAATTCTCTTATACTTAGCTACAACTCTACATAGTCTCTTACTTAGAACCTTTACCCTCATAGGGCATTCAATTTTCTCCACTTCAAAAAGAATTTCCAACTCCACTATCCATTTCATGAACTTATCTAGGCTCTCTTTACCACAAAACAAAATAAAATTATTAATGCTTGACCTTTTTCCTTCACCTTGACCTCTACTAGTCTCTTTTCTTTACTAGTTTATCGCCTCTTGAAGACATCCAACTTTGCTTGTAGGGAAATCAACATCTCCAACATTTGTTCTTCTTAATCTTTTCTCATAGCTACAACATCTTCAATTTTTGCATGCTCCATCATATCCATTTTTGTTTGGATTTTTGTCAACATCTTTATCAAATCTTCTACTCCTTGTGCTCTTCCTCCTTTGTGTTCTATATAACAATCTCCACAAAAAGGCTTCTCTTTCACAACTTGAAATAGAGACTCAAACAAGAGCTTCTCACACTTCCTCTATACTTTTAAGACTTTTCTCACACTTGCACCAAACTTATCTTCTCTCCCATGCAATTTTTTTTTTTCACAATTTGAAACTAACTTAAGTAGACGTTTGTTTCATAACCTACTATTGACTCATACAAGATCCTCACATACTCAACCCAACAAAGAAATACCTTGCTCTGGTACCAATTTGTGCAATGATGGTGAGGGAGTCCAATGAAGGGCAACCTTTACTACCATGCTACTTAGATTAACATTCATTGATGTACACACTTGCAAGCAAACTACATAGACATTTGTAACACTTCAAAATAATCTTTATTAAATTCAACATATAACACAGAGATTTGCTTACCCACATTCATGCACACTCTCACTCACACACTCACACATGCCTTAATAGGCTTATTACAACACATGAATAAGAATTCAACTCTTATGCCATCCCTTATAGACTTGAAACACCTACTTACTTTGTTCTTGGAGAACTTAGTCCCTCCAAACTCTTTCATTTTTTCTCTTCTTAGAGCTAACGCCTCTAAGGCTCTCTTTGGCTCTCTGAATTTCTAATTCAAATCTTCCCTAACATTCTCTACCCTCTAAGGTGTCTCTTCACCTTCCTTGTCATCTTATAAATGCTTAATATCCAACGTTTCATCATTTTGGGGCTTTACTTTCTTTTTACAATTCGCGTAATCAAAACTATCACTTTATGCAATCTGACAGTTTTGATACCGCCATGGTGTTTGTGAAACCTCTACTATATGTAGACTGGCAGCTACGAAACCACTGAGGTATTTTTTTAACTACCATTGATGCTTGAGAAATCGTTACTCAATGCAGGCTAATAGTTTCATCACTATGTTGAGTTTGCCAACTTTTAGAAACCATAACTTTTGCATAAGGACTTGAAACGAGATAATATTTTTTTAAAGTGCATAAATTTTCAAAAGGAATCCAAATATAAAATAAAATTTAGATTTAGGGATGTCCTTGATGCCATTTTTGTCTTTCCCCCGAAACCTATATGCTTTAACACTTCAACATGCACAACTACTTTTTGGATTGTACCGATGGTTGAGAAACTCAACTAACTTTCTTGGAACTGTGTAACTTCTTGAAATTGACCCTTTTATGATGTGCTTGATTCTATAAAAGTGTAGGAGTATGGGTGATTTCCATGGATAATCTTCACTATGACAAAACAACGACACATTAACAAGACCACATGAACACATAAAATTACTATTTTTAGTTGATGAAATATTTCTTGTACACCTTGGATGCTCTTGCATTATCCTCAATAGTTGTTGGAGTGCAATATATATGATGAGTAGTGTCCCGTCAAATATGTTACTACAAGGGTCTCCTCCATTAGTGCCTAGATGACAGTGATGTCGCTCACACATATGCTTCTCCTCCCCTCCTCTAAATAAGGGGTTTGTTGGAGTCCTTAACCACACAATAAAAATTCTGTTGGGCCATCTCATTGGTCTTCTATTATGCAAGGGGGCGATTATACAGGGTTTATGATGCCTCTGCCTCATAGATGGGGCATTACAATGCCTTTGTCTCCTTTGGAGAATGCTCAAGATGGGTGGATTGCTTTAAATTCTCCTTTAGTAGAGCCTTATTCTTGGCTTATTCTTCCTCTAGTAATGATCTACCATTACTTCCCTCCGATGATACTATATATTCATGATATTCATACTTATTTTAATATTTTAATACCCGTATTATTTAACCATATCTAATCGACTTTATTTTTAACTCTTTATAATTTTACCCTTTTTTTTGGGTGCCTATCATAAACTTCATCAATGAATACCATCTTACCACCTTTTAATATAATCATCTATACACAATGCTCTAATTTTAGATAAATTAATATATCCATGCATTTAAAAAATAAATAAATAAAAACTAAAATACCATTGTAATTTAAACTGAAATTTCTTCTTTCAGTTAAGATTGTTTAAGCTGTCAACATTGAAGGATGAACGCTCTAGTACTTGACTATTCATAATAAATTAAAATCGGTGGCTTGTTGGAATCTAAATACCATTGCTCCATGGTTTAACCAGTGAAATTTGGGCCCAGAATAAATTCACTTGGGCCCAGAATACAGTTTTCCAAAATACCTAGTACAAGGAAAGGGGTAGGCCTAGGCCTGGAATCTCAACTGAACCTTGCTTGTAAACTACAAATTTGCTGAGAGGGCCTGTCAATTGGATTTGTTTAATACAATTTTTTATATTATCAATCTCTGTTATGTATTTAAAATATAAATGTGTTAATTTTAATTCAATTATAATTTTTAAGTGTCATGCAGCATTCCCAAAAACATAAAAAAATACAACTTGACAATTTGTACATTTGATGTACAAATTGATTCTGTTTACAGTACTTCATCAGTAAATCTAGGCCGTGAATACCAGGACTGATATATTCATCTTAAAAATTTAAATTTACAATGAATAAGCATACATCAAAATTTGTAGTACCTAACTACCACCAGGGATAAAAACAGTAATGGACAGATATCCTTTCCTCATTTTCTTTTAATTATTTTCCCACAAATCATTGTGTGGTGCAGGTCGGGCACGTGCAGCCACAATCCGACAGCCACCATGTGCTTCACAAATCTTCATCACTGTCACCGCAAATACAAAACACTACGAACGAATCACGGATTGAATCAAACCTGTCAGTTGATGACAATAAATCCAGGCACTGAACCTTGCCAATGGACATTCACATCATTTCTTTACCCATTTCACCTCCATATATTATAAAGGCTGTAGTGGCCCACACTGGCATTTGCAGCCTTTTTGTAAAGTGACTAGTACTGCCATTAAACTTTTTTGGGACTATATTTCTTTCTTTCTGTAACGCATTGGAACTTGCAAGGATCAAGAAAGAAGAAATTTAATCATTGTTGTTATTAAATGGATGGTAGTTGTCGTTACAGTAAAAGAAGAATGTGGGCGTTAATTTTGTTGTTGTATGGGGTTGTTCTGCTGCCTGTACTGAGCGAGGGTGCCTGCAACTTTCCTGCCATATTCAATTTTGGGGACTCCAGCTCTGATACAGGGGCTATTCACTTTGTGTTTCCGTATAATATGCTTGCTGAGAATCCTCCCTATGGTAGAACATATTTTGGACGCCCTGTGAATCGGTACAGTGATGGGAGACTGTCCATAGATTTCTTCGGTATGTATTTATTTCGTTGTTATGATAATTGTTGGAGTTTGAGATTCTTTTTCAGAGATCAGGTTTTAAGGATTAAATTTTATGTAGGAAATCAGCTAGATGCTCATATCCATTAACCCATTTTTCAGTAGTAGTGGTTCATAAGAAAAGTTTGAATGATTGCTGTGTTGTTAGTGTTTACTCCCTTTAAAACTGATGTGGGTGTATTTCCTGTTTGGTTATGTAGTAACAACTACTAAGAGGAAATTCTAATATATTCCTACATAATGTCTTTGCTATTCACACACAGACTTCGAGTGAAGATACAAGTAGCAGCTTGATAGGGAATGCTAGGGCACTATATTATCAGACTGGCATTGTATTATGGAATTTGTTAGATATTAAAATTAAGATGATAATATATAATTCTATCAATAAGTTGGGATTAAATAAAATTAAAGAAATTTATATTAAAATTAGTTATAAGGATTTATATTTTGATATATCATCTGTATTGTTAGACAATTGGATGTAATGGATACTTTTTAATCTTTTTGAGTAAAACAAGGAAGATCGATTTATTTGTATATCCATATCAATAAATACCAATATTATTCTGAAAAATCTAAATATTTCCCTTTTAATAAAAAAAACAACTTAAAAAAAAAACATCAAATACTACCCTAAAAACCAATTTTCACTGTTTTCTTCATCAATGGTTTCCCCACTGAAACAATGCTTTTTATCATTCCTTTCACAATGATTTGTATCATCAAAGCCCATTTCGATTGGTACATGACCTTAAAAACAATCCATCAATCATTACACAGCAGATCCCAAATGCTTCATGTAATCAAGTTATACCACCATCATTCATACAGAGGAGAGGCCTTCACAGGGATGAGATTTGTCATCCATCCTCACTGGTTTTAATGCTTTTGAGCTATTTGGCGTGTCCCATAAGCTTTTTTGTCACTATAATATTTTAATGGTTTCAAATTAAGAAATATCATTTATTATTATTTTAACAATACTATATAGATGTATTTAACTCTATCAAAGAATAATTGTTTTATCAATAATTAAATAATGGGATGCAGCTTGCAATTAACACAATTTGAGGGAGTTGTGGGGACAATTGCACAAAAGTCAAATCGCTATAATCAATAATCACTTTTTGAGATTGAATTTGTAATTGACACATTTCCAGGGAATTTGCAAGGACAATTGAACACAAGTCAAATCAATATAATCAATAAGTATTTTTTAAATTTGAATCCAATTATCTTGAGCCCGCCTATTTCACTTTATCAATCTCCCTGCATCTCATTTGCTATCATTTATTTTTGTTGAAAATTCAAAAGTTTATTATAATGAACACAGGACAAATGCAACTGTTGCCAAATTTTCTATAAACAAAGTGCCCATTAAATCTCAACCCTCATCACTCTTACAGATAAAGTAGACTGTTAAGCAGTGGATTTAAGTATTAAACCCTTTTATATTTTTAATTTAGTGATTCAATGAATCAAATGAAAGATGTAAGATCTAGACTGTTAAGCAGTAGATTTAAGTAGATTTTCTTCTTATTATTATTTTTGATAGATGGAAGTTCTAATATTTTTAGATTCAGCAATTCAATGAATCAAATAAAAAATGTAGAAGAGTAGTTATATAATGTTTGTTTATTGTATATCTCAAAATTTATAAAATTAAAAATAAATAATATAAATTAAAAATAAAATAAGAGATTTGATGTTTTCATAATTTATATGATTGATAAGTAAATTTTTAAGATGAATCAGTGATGATAATTTAAAATGTATTTCATTTCAAAATTTGTTAATTAAAACTAAAATATATATTATATAAAATTATAACTAAAATATAATCATTTGTATAAATTTTTTTTCCATATAACATTATAGTTTTTAATGAATGGATGCAGCGTCTGCTCTTGGATTGCCGTTTCTAAGTCCATATTTGCAGTCGGTGGGGTCAAATTACGCACACGGAGCCAATTTTGCTGCAGCTGGGGCGACTGTGCGAGACCTCTCCTTCATTGCCCCAATTTCTCTGACTGTTCAGGTCAATCAATTTAAGATCTTCAAGCAGCAGGTCTTGTCAACAAGCGGTAAATACCTAAACGTCAGTTGTTACATCACGGTTATACTTCTTGGTCATCTGTTTTTTTTTGTAGTTTTAATGATGAAAATGACTGAATTTTAGTGACTGAGAAATTCCTTTTGGTCCATGGTGAATTTTAAAGAAACTGTTCTTTTCACAGGATCCACTAAATCAATTGAACCAGATAAGTTATATCATGTTTGATTTTTATATCTGTCTTTTTAAATAATCGAAATATCATGTTTGATTTTTACATCTGTGTTTTTTAATAATCGAATCGAGGTTTAATTCTGTGTCCTCAAACTTATTCAATTCTAATTTGAATAAGACGAGCCCCTCTATAACTACCAACAGATTATTTAAATATAAAAATAACCGATACATAAAACCTGAAAAATATTAAACGTGTGTTAAGATTCTTATATCCATGTTCCTTACAAATAATTAAAGAGGTCCAGATTGAAGACCCAGATATTTAAGGTCCATTGAAATGTAAATAGAAATATGAGATATTTAATTGCGTCTTGTACCAGGAAGACAAGTTTATACGCCTGCTTCACATGCCCACAGTTTATCCTCTGATTATTGCAACTACAGCTGTTCGTGTCCTGTATAAAACACTTGAGAGTCGAGACACTTCCATTGAAAAAGTGCAAATTACGAAAAATATCAAAATTTCTTTTACCAGTAGTTATGGATTGCTGTCATCAGAAATAGTAAAATCTACCAACTCCACTAATGTCTTGTAAAATTGGTGGGGTATTCGCAGTGGTGACGGTGATCCGTGATCCGTGATCGTCAATGGTCACGTGTAGAACCTGCAGCAAAGTCCATGGTCCTACCTGCAAACCAGATAGAACAACACTAAAAACAAAACCAAAAAAGGTGGGAATGTCTGTGAAATGGCAACATGTTTATGAATTTGTTTTGTTTTGCAGGCGGGCAGGGATATCTTCCCACAGCTGATACGTTTCGAAAAGGAATCTATATGCTGGAAATAGGTGGCAACGACTTCAGCTACGGATACATGAACCTTAAACTCACCCCAGCTCAAGTCAAGCAGAACATTCTCCCCATTGTAGCAAGAAATGTTGCAAACGCTGTCATGGTATGTTCATTAAAAAATTTAAAATTTCAATGTAAATATTTCTCAATTTTTATACAGACATTTGGATAAATACTGTGTATGTTTTAGATGTTATAAATGTGAACAGAAATGTTTTTTTAATAATTAGAGGAATCAAGGTTTAATCTGGTGATTCAGAACTTTTTCGACTCTAATTTCATAGGGCAAACCCCCAGTCCCTTGGAACTTGGGAGCTTAGAACCTGAGTAAGAGGTTGGCAAACAAATAATCAGAACCCATTATCAGGTCATACCCTTATGCCCAGTATCCAATGAACTATTATGAAGACTAGAATAAGAGAACAATAAGATTTGATTGCAGATTAAAATTTTAATTTATAGATGTTAATAATGAAATTTAAATAAAATAAGTTAGAAAAAAGAAAATCTTAATTAAGAAGAGAGAATTAAACAATAATTATTTTTATTTTATTAGTGTTAAAAAAACTCATACAGATTTAACAAAAATATTGATTTTTTTTAGTAATCCAAATATTGATTAAAATATTACACACAATGTTTATTCAAAAATTTTTGTATATGGAAAAAATTGTAGTTTAATTAATAAGGATGATTATTATTTATATCCATTCACCAGGGTACAAATTCTTCTAAATACTTGATACGAAAAATCATATGATTAAAACCAGGATCGTACCTTGCAATGCTTCCATATAAATATAACACAAAAAAAAATCTTTTGTATAAAATCTCTGTGATCTGTCAATTTTTTTCTTCTTCTAAACTTTCTAAATACTTGTGAAATGGACAGGAGCTGTATAATGCAGGGGCGAGCACAATTCTAGTAAGAGACGTTGGGCCGCAGGGTTGCCAGCCCTACTGGTTGACATATTTCTCCCATTCATCCACCGATTTCGACAAGAATGGGTGCTCCATTTCGTACAACGACGCCGTTCTTTACTACAACAGGCTGTTGAGAGGACAACTGGCGGGGCTCCGAACGAAGCTGAAGGGCGCCAACATTATCTACGTCAACACATTCGACATCATCTACGATTTAATTGCCAACCCCACTAAATATGGTAATTCTCAACTGTTCTAATTCCATATCTGATTTCAAGGATAAAATATTTTTTGTTGTTTTTAGCGTCTACTGTTTTTCTTTTAAATTCATTTTTTACAGATGTTGAAACACTTTGAAAATGTTTTTGCAGGGTTCAAGCAGACCACTAGAGCTTGCTGTGGAGTGGGGGGGAAATACAACTATATCTACTCCATACAATGTGGAAGCAGTGGAATCCTCAATGGGAAAACAGTAAAGGCTGACTCCTGCGCAGATCCTGCTTCTTATATAAATTGGGATGGAGTCCACTGGACTGATCAGGCCAACAGAATTATCACCAGACAAATTCTGGGAGGCAAATACTTCGAACCTCCCTTTTCTCTTGCAAGCCAATGTAATTTAAAACCCATTTGAGACAGGCTGCCTCAATGATTTATTGAATAAAATATAAGGAAATGAATTTTATACAGAGATAGCATATGGTAATTTATCTTTGTATGGATAAATATCAACACACTAAAAAGAATTTGAGGGAAATAGTTTATTTGGAGATGAAGCTTCTGATACACTGCCTATGAATTAATAAATGGCTCTATAGTCAGATGAGAAAAATGTTTTATTTCCACATAGGGATGAATTTTACAATCAATACCAAGTTAAACTTGGCAGTGATTGTCAAACTCATGTAATTGACAATAGACGTGTTCTTCGGTATAAATGATGGATATTCATTTCATATCTCGTGAACAGTTGTAACCCTTGGAAGTTGGCTATTTTTCAAATAAAATTGGTTTTGATAAAGGTAGTTAGATTAATCCATTCTAAAGCTCCTATTCTTTTATTTTGAAGGATGGCACCATATATTATCATTTTTATAATTAGATTTCAATAGTTTCACTGAATTTGATTCTAAAGTTGAATTATTTATTATGAATTTGGAATTTTTTAAAGTGTTAGTTGAAATTGGCCATTGAGGACAATTTTAAATTTTGTTTCTAGACTTGTTTAACTTTGTTAGTAATCTTTGAGACTCTTTGTCTTGGTTTATTGGTCAAAGTTAGTCAAATTTGGTCATAGTAAGGTGTCTTGTCATTTTAAGGTCCATTGCATGGTCTAGAAAGAGTGAATCAAAAAGCTAGTCTTGTTATCCATCCTTTTATGAGGGTCTTATTTGAGTTTTGGAGAGATTAAGGTATTTTAGCAAAGTTTTTACGTTATTTTGCAAAGGTCAAGGTATGTTGATCCATGGTGAAATGCTAGTGTATTGACCTTCCAAGGTGATCTAATGCCTTATGGTGGATGAAGACTTCTAAGGCAAGGTATGGCAAGGTGAAACATTGTTATTTCATGTTTAGCTAAGGTTAAGGTAGTTTTGGATGTATAAAAGTAATGTTGTTTTTGCTAATAAGAAGAATTAAGTACATTTTGGGGCTTAAACACATATCTAAGCTTTGTCAAAGTTATTCCTCCCTCACAAATGTTCACCCAAGTCAGTTCAATGTGCAAAAAGCAGTGGGATCCTCCAAAGATCAAGAAACTAAAGTATAACACACAAAGACATTTGGCAAGAGGTTACAAAGCATTTTTTCAATGTGAAGGTGGTCAGCATAGGTTAGAAATTGATGGTGTCAGGTCTTCCAGGTGTTTTCAGAGTCAGATCAGGCTTGTGTCAGCATTTTAAGGTCCAAAGAATGCAAAAAAACATTTCATCTTCTCCATCGACCTCTTCGCAAGATAATGAAAGCCAGTTTTTCAAGTGTTCATTTCATGAAGAAGAAAGAGAGTTGGACCCAGTGCTCTTGGGGGTGGATAGGTGCCCCTATGCGCTCGAGATTTAGGACATTAGTTGTAGGTTATAGGGTCTTAACTTTATGAATAATTGTTAACAAGTTAAGCAGCCCAAAACATTCTTAAAAGTATATAGGGATTTTTTTTCTTGTTCCAATGAGTTGCAGGCTAATGGATGCACATGGTTGATTTTTGGAGCTCTTCAGGGACCTGAATGGTCCTCTCACATCATCGTCCATTATCAGTTGGAACATGTGGGCAGCCAAGATAGCAAAAATGATGTGTTTTTATTGTTTTGAAGGTGCTAGGCAGAGTTCCTGAGAACTATGATGTCTTTGGGCATAAAATAAGTTTGTTTTTGAAAGGATATCAGTGTAATCACCTCCTTCAAGAATCTTCTACCTTATTCAAACCTTTTTCAAGCACCAATAGGGTCAAATATCAAGAGAATTAGCAAGTATGTTTGTTAGGGTGTGGAGCTAAAAGCTTCACCTTAGGCAAACAGGGAGGTTTTCGGAGCAAGACAATCGCCGGCATCGGCAAGCCACAACCGACGTCGGTCAGAGGACAGTGCAAGGAAACTGACATCGGTAGGGATCGGCTGGCGTCAGTCACCCCCAGTCAGACAGGGACCGACGTCGGTTGCCTGTGGCAGTTCCAGAACTGCCGTTGATGAACAGTCAGTTAAGTGAACAGACAGTTTGCATGATGAAGACCAGTTAGAGTCTTGAGCCACAAGTCTAATCAATGTATGCATGAGATCTATATAATAGACTCATGGGCTGTATTGTTAAGTTGTTGAACTTGTAGAACCCAAGTGGAGAACTTGTAGAAGAGCTATGTAGAACTTGGAGAGTTCTTCCCATGGTGAAATCAAGTAGGATTCCCCATGTATGTAAGATCGGGTTTGATATGCAGGGTGTTGCAGGATCATGGTGGAGATCTACATGTGATAAGTAAGATCAGGTTGGTCTGCAGGGATGTGTGTATGCGAGGGTCAAAAGGAGATCGGCGGGGGAGCAGGATCCAAGGTGACAGCAATACATCAGGAGCGGGATCATGGTGAGATCTACTTGGAGTACCGGTTCGTACTCGGTTGTACTGGATGTATAATGAGGTGAACAACAACTATTGTTAGCTATGTGTTGTGACCTATGAGAGAAGATTACTCAGGTGGGAAGATTATTGGGAGCCCTTGAGGAGGAAGCCTCATAGAGGTGGAAGAAGAGTGTGATCTCTTTATTGTAATTTCCTTTGTAATGAGTTGAATACAATTGTGTGTTGCCTCTCACATTCTGTGTGTTTTTTCATTGATAGTTATTTGTTCTTCTGTGTAATTCCGCATGTTTAATTGCTTATACATTGGTAATCATGTGTGCTCTTAAATTTGACAAGTTGTGTCAGAGCTCTGGGGAACTTCGGTCCTATCAAATGGTATCAGAGCGAGGTTGGACGTTCTCAGAGCGAGTTTGACTAACAAATGACCCAGATCTGTTAAGTGTTTGTTGATTACAGGTTACTCACAGGGGTTGTTGTTTGAGTGGGAGTATAGCAATGGCAGAATGTAAGCTAAGAATGAAGAAAGTCAGGCATAGGATTAACACCACAAGGAGTGTGGTGGGTAGTCTTCAAGTGGGAGCTTGAAGAGGAATACAAGCCAGGATGCAGATTAGACAGAGTACTGGTTTAGGTACAGGTGCAGTTGTTTATGTCCAAGTGGGAGATTGTTAGGGTGTGGAGCTAAAAGCTTCACTTTAGGCAAATAGGGAGGTTTTCAGAGCATGACAGTCGCCGGTGTCGGCAAGCCACAACCGACGTCGGTCAGAGGACAGTGCAATAAAACTGACATCGACAGGGATTGGCCGGCGTCGGTCACCCCAGTCAGACAGGGACCGACGTCGGTCCCCTGTGGCAGTTCCAAAACTGTTGTTGACGAATAGTCAGTTAAGTGAATGGACAGTTTGCATGATGAAGACCAGTTAGAGTCTTGAGCCGCAAGTCTAATCAGTGTATGCATGAGATCTATATAATAGACTCATGGGCTATATTGTTAAGTTGTTGAACTTGTAGAACCCAAGTGGAGAACTTGTAGAAGAGCTATATAGAACTTGGAGAGTTCTTCCCATGGTGGAATCAAGTAGGATTCCCCATGTATGTAAGATCAGGTTTGATATGCAGGGTGTTACAGAATCATGGTGGAGATCTACATGTGATAAGTAAGATCAAGTTGGTCTGCAGGGATGTGTGTATGCAAGGGTCAAAAAGAGATCGGCGGGGGGGCAGGATCCAAGGTGACAGCAATACATCAGGAGCAAGATCATGGTGAGATCTACTTGGAGTACCGGTTCGTACTCGGTTGTCCTGGATGTACAATGAGGTGAACAACAGCTATTGTTAGCTATGTGTTGTGACCTATGAGAGAAGATTACTCAGGTGGGAAGATTACTGGGAGCCCTTGAGGAGGAAGCCTCACAGAGGTGGAAGAAGAGTGTGATCTCTTTATTGTAATTTCCTTTGTAATGAGTTGAATACAATTGTGTGTTGCCTCTCACATTCTGTGTGTTTTCTCATTGATAGTTATTTGTTCTTCTGTGTAATTCTGTATGTTTAATTGCTTATACATTGGTAATCATGTGTGCTCTTAAATCTGACAAGTTGTGTCAGAGCTTTGGGGAACTTCGGTCCTATCAATGTTGACTACACATAGAGATGCCTATAGGTGGTTGTAAAAAATGCCTAGAAAAGGAATATTCATGACGTTTGAATTGAATCTCAAGGACTTGAATCTATTTTGAGTCTTTTGCCATTATGTGGGAGTGGTGAATCCACCAAAGAAGTAATCTAGGCAAGCTAAATAGTGTTTTGGTGAAGACGTTATTGGAGGTGTTGTCTCCAAATCTTGCACCTTAAAAGAGAGTGTTCATTCCTCTCCTAGATTTGGGTAACGTTGGGACATTTTCAGGCATGTGGGTGTGCCTATAGGTGGAAATGAACCTATAGATTTGAAGGGATAGCTCCTTATATGTGTGTCTGCAAAATGACCACTGTTTAAATCAGCTTGATGAAGGGAAAAGGGTTAGAAATGCATAAGGGAAATTTGATCTAAAAAATGGTGATGCACCAAAATTGTCCTCCACATGAATGTCATACACGATTACACTATACAATAGAATGCAAGCCTATTGCCAAGATATGAAAAGTTCTAACATAAATGTTTCAATGTAGAGGTGAGAGGTATGAAATCACACAAGGTAAAGAAATTGAAATACAACCTATATAGTTCAAAAAAGGTTATACACTAGCAAAATTTCATACATTTGGAAACACTCTACATGACCTGTTAGACTAAAACTCCTGCTCAAAATGTGAAGGACAAAGGACACAAGGATGAGACCATCACTTGTTGTCACTCTGTGTCTCTTACACACTCAGCCAATTATTCAGAACTTAAAATGAACAGACCTATGCTTGATTTCTTAAAGCCAAGAAATGACAAAATAATTCAGCAGGGCTTCACTGTACTTTTGTGGATGGCTTTTATACTAGCCCAAGGACTATATTTATAGCAAAGAGAAGAGAGAGAAGAGGTCTTTGGCACCAACAAGAGGAATCATTTTTGTTGGAAGTCTCATCTTCAGCTATAACTGAATTTGCCAATGATGCTCATTAGGGCATTCTGATTGATCCATGTCACCCTCCTGAATGCCCTTGGCTTGCCCTCTTGGAGACTTTTTTAACGACTACTTAACATAATAGAGCTATGTGGAGATGACACCAACAATGGTTGCTGCTAATAGAGCCACCTATTAGAGATTTTTTTTGGTGCCCAACTGCTTCTTGGTTTATTGTGATGCATGATGGCATGGAGAGAAGTTGTTTTTACTATGTTTAGCTTTGTCTTTCCTTTTTGATTGGTCCTCAAGGAATGACTTAGATTGGTGATTTAGAGTCATTGATTTGTTGGGCATAGATACCTGTGGATCATCCTCCATCTATCTTTGACAAGCTGACTTTGCTCCAGCTCACATCATATGGTAGCTTCTCATTTGTCTAAACATGATGGTGGTACTAGCTCACTGAACTAAGTTTGTTAAGATAAGCAGCCTTGGAAACCTGATTTACTCTTCGTAGTGTAAATTGCGTTATCTATTCTACTTAACTTCAGACTCTTGGAGCCTTAAGACTTCAGGGTTTTGGAACTCAATTACTTCCTAATAGCTAGTCTATTATCCTGAAGTTGACGTCTGTCTACCTGTCACTCCACCAGCATAATTCCCTCGGGGGCATTTCCTTCAGCGTTTGCTAGGGAAATTTTCCTTCAGTAGCATTTCTCCTTAAGGAATTATTTTGGACAATTTGTCTGAAGGAATTCCTTCAGACCTTTGTCTACCACTTCTTGTTGTCTTTGTCTTTTTGGAAAGAGTATTTCAGATAAAATGTCTGAAATAATTCTTTGGGTTTTCACTAAGTGTCCCTTCAGAAACTTTTTGAAGGACACTTTTTCCAAGAAAGACCCTTCAAATTTGTGAAAATGCCCCTTCAGAAGGGTAAGTGACCTTCAAAACTTTGGAAATGTACCCTTCAGAAGGATGGAGTTGCCCTTCAGAAAAGTTGAACTGCCCATCGAAAGAGTTGCACTTCCCTTTGAAAAAGTTGAACTACCCTTTAGAAGAGTTAAACTATCCTTCAAAAGAATTGAATTGCCCTTTGGAAACTTTGAAAGTGTTCCTTCAGAAATGTTGAAACCTTCAGACTTTTCATTGCTTGCTACTTATAAAGCAATTTAAGACTTGCTCCTTGGAAAACCTAAAGTCATGCATCGTTGAAAGCTTGCAAAGCATTGGAAGGAGTAATTCAGGTTCGTAAACCTCAATTACTTCTACTCATGAAACTTTTATAAGTTGATTCATTCAGAGAACCTGACTTGGTCTTGAGGAGTAACTCAGGTTTATGAGGGGCCAAGACTTGGCTTGTGGAGAACCTGACTTACACTAAAATGGAGCCAAAACACTTTAGCCTCCTTGACTTGTACCTTTGGACCTCTAAAATGACCTATTCTTAAAAATGTTGTTTGGCTCTCCTTGAAAATGGTTGAACAAATTATACTGAGGTGAAATTTTCAAGAAAAGGTTTCAGGACTATTGAGTCTAAAGGGAGTAATGTTGCTTCTAAGTTTTGTTCCTAAAAAAACCAATAGGAATATTATTTTCTTGTTGATGTTAGTGACCTATTTGGTTTAAAGGAGATCTAGAAGATTGATAAACTCATTCCATGAACATGTTCACCCCAAAATTATAGGTGACAATCCTTTATCAATGTTTGAGTTGGACTCTCTTACAAGGTCTCAAATGCAAATGAGTAGCTAACAAAACTGAGTGCGATGTAAAAAATGGTGATGCTGACTTACAACAAAGCAAATTCCATTCCATTTAACCCCTAAAATATTTCCAAGTATACACCCAATGCATACACAGTCTAAATATACATCTGCAACCATCAAGGCAGAGAAAAAGGGTCTTATGAGCAGTCATTTTTTAGATCTTGAGTGATAATTCAAGTGAAATGAGATTTTATACACTTCAAGGTAGATATATAGACTCTTATAGGAGTAAACACTAATGGACCAAATTCTAATATCATTATTGAGATGTAATAGTAGACTACAGGCCTAAAGAGTACCATTTTAGTGTTTGCAAGCAAAAGTTAGGTGTTTTAAGACAACTTGATGTGTTTCAATGGATGTTTGATATTGAAAATTGGTTTGAGGGTCCAATGAGATAAATACAGGTCTTAAATGACAAAAGATAACATCATCAAGGGCTTAAACTAGGAGAAATACAAACCTACAAGTTTGCATACTTCTAGGTCAATATTCTTAGGAAAGAGAGCTAACATTGCATGAAAAAGATGTGGTTTGAAGACAAATGAAGTGTCAAGAACCATGTAAGATGATAAAAGGGTCTGTGTGAACTTGAAAAATGAGGATCATGGAAATAAATACCTTTCCTTGAGCCCCCTCAAGTATCAAAACCAATGAAGCATTTACAACCCTGCTAAGAACTCCTTCTACAACCCTGTTTTCAAGAATCTAAGGAAATATGTAATGTTTACATTGGATTTGGTAACTAGAATGGATAGAGGAAGTGTGGAGGAATCCATAAATCACCTTGGAATTCTTTTGAATGATTTGAAGTAGATCAAAACACCAAAAAACACCTATAGCCATGCAAACAGTCCAAAATGCACACAAAATTAGGATAAATTGGCATGATTAGAGAGTTTTGAAGGTTGATTATGAAAAACTAAAGGTTGGAGGAGTTAAGGGGAGTTGAGGAAAACCTGAAATAGGTCTTATTTTGTTTTGAAACACCAAATAACTCTCTTCATGAAATTATTTTATCTCTCAACCTACTCAGGCCTACACTTTTGCAAACTAAGGTTAGGAACACTTGAAACTCATCTAACTCAAGTTTAACCCATGACATCTCTTGAAACTTTGTCATCAGACCTATTTTTAATATGAGCTAAATGATTTTAGTGGTTTCAAGGTGGTATTATATAGATTTGTATGGTCTATAGGACTATAGCCTTGCATTAGGCCTAATTAGGAAAGGTAGGTATTGAGAAAGTCAATCTACCTTGGGATTTAGGACCAAAAATTTTAGGTGAAAATGTAAGAAGATAATGGGTACCTATGCTCTTAGTTTACCTAGAAGTTATTTGGATCTTTTAAAACAACGAGCTTTGCACCAAAACAAGGCTACAAGGATTAAGCCTCCAAGATAACAAATGGGATAACTATGAAGAAAACTATAGAATAAAGGTGAAGAGATAATTGATTGTGTATATTTAATAGGTGTCCAAGGCATTTATACCCCAATAAGATGATTGGTATTTTCATTATCACTTCAATAGATAGTTTCAAGTGCTCAAGGGTGAGTCACTAAGCCAAGCATAACTCCTATACCACCTCACTCAAGTTGTCATCAAATGAAGCACACGCTTGTTGAAGAGGGACTTCATAATTGTCCTTTGGTATATTATCTTACTTGTAACTTATTATATGATTACTTCATGTCCATCATTGACCCTTTTCACCTCTCTCTCTCTCTCTCTCTCTCTCTCTCTCTCTCTCTCTCTCTCTCTCTCTCTCTCTCTCTCTCTCTCTCTCTCATGTATGCCTAGTTTTGGCATTATTTGGGATCCTTTTGCTAGATATGGTGTAACTCTATCCAAATGAACACTTTTACTTTACCTTTGAGATGAATAAAGTTGAGTTCTAGCCTTATCTTATGTTTATGATTAGTGTCTTCTTCATGTTAATTGATGAATGCTAGTGATGGTGTATGCAACCTCCTCTCATTTGTCCTATCTCTTACCTTGTGTGGATTGAAAGTGGAAGAATTCATTAATGTCTTTTATACCTCTTGATAATCCCCCTTAGTTTATGCATTACATTATAGCCTCTATGTGAAACACTCATGCTTAGTGATCTGTAAACAAAATGCATAAGTGCCAAAAAATTGAAAACACACTATTGTTTACATGGATCTAATTATTTTTAGTTCTTTTCTAATTAAAAAAGAATAAAAATTATAATAAAAGGAATGAAATTAAGCTTAATAAATAGAAAATTAGAGAACAAGAATAATATCACCAGTCAAGACTTGATAACAGAGTTCGGCTTATAAGCCTACGTCTTTGGGTCTGCTCAAAGTGAGGACTATTCTAGTTATTATCACATCCAAATGGATTTACAATCAAATTAGAAGTCTTTAAATTATTCACCAAGGTCTGCTCTATGTTGGAGATAATTCTCTTGAACCAAGTCCATAAACTCAAGGCCTATTCTCTTTAAATAATTCTATGCCCTTTTAAAAACAAATACACAGTCCAAACTAAAATTAACTTCAAATACAATATCGTGGGTTTATATATATGTTGCAACCCACGGGTCCATCGGTCAATCCTCTATCCTTTTACATAATAGGTCAGGGGTTTAAGGCCTTTGATGTTGGTTTGGTGATTATACTTAATCCTTTAATCCCACATTTGGGACATTACAATAGCTTTGAGATTTTAAAAGCTTGGGTCTCCACCTGAATAATTGCCAATAGCATTTTGTTGGCTAAGGTGTTTTATTTAATCGAGGTGACTTGACTCAATCTTGATTTGAGCTATGTTGGGCTCGACCCAACTTAGCATTATAAAATGCTAAACTCGACATCTGAGCTAATGTTAGATGGAAGCTATGTTGGGCTCACTGGTGGCATTGGAAGCTTCAGTTTTGAGCTTGGTAGTTGACAACTTGGTGAGTTGACTTGGTAATGAGTTGGATGTTGGTGTGTTCTTCAAGCTCAGATACTAACTCGAGTTGATGACTTGGGTTGGCATGAGATCAACACTATTTATAAATACATAAATATTAATCCCATATGCAAGGGGATATGAAGCAAATAAAGGTTTATATGCACCAAAGAATATAATGAGTTGTGAAGTAAAGGAGGCCAAGGTACCCCTCCTCATAAAAAGTGTGTCAACCCTCGCCGAGGGCCCCTAACGAGCAAATAGTTGGACCTATTTGACCAAAAACATATGTTGTAAAAAATGAAGGACAAAAACCAAACCCAATTTTTTACACAAACTAACTGCCACATTTTAACACACATGATTGGTCCACTTGGTGAGCTAGAATTGCACCACATCAACTTGTGTCACCATTTTTTTACCAATCAACTAAAAACTTTAGCATGCGATATCTTGTGCATTCAAACTTGAAATCAAACCATTCAAATTATGCCAGAAAGCTCTTGATGAGCTCTAGGTTATGCCATCGATCAAACTAAATTTTGAAGACTTTGTTTTTGGAATGGTACATGGATCCTCTTGGATCAATCCTCCCCACCAAGATATTTTGGACCTCCAAAAGTTAATTTTTAATTGGTAATGAGGTGAGGGTATTTATCCCTCCCTTTTATATCTTCCATCCATTTGTCCTTATTCGAGTGTATCCCTTTGAGACCAACATGAAGATACTCAACATCTTCCCTTCGTGAGGTCCGAACCTTCCTGTCAAGCATTTTATCTTCCTATAATTATGTTAGGTACTCAGGAGAAAAATCGTCAATAGAAGGAATCGATACACTTTCATCATGATCTACAATAATTGGAGGCTCATACAATTTTAGATTTTCAACATTGACAACTGAATAAATCTGCATGTAAGATGGTAAATCTAACTGGAAAGCATTTGTACTAATTTTCTCAGTAATCTAGAAAGGTTCGTACTAGATTGGTTTCAAATTTTTACCTTCACCTATTAGTCTTTTCTTACTAATGTGAAGCCATACCATATCACCTACCACAAACTAGTGATCAACTCAATGTTTGTCATGTCTTGCTTTGTACTTTGATTGAATTTTCTCCAACTGATCATGGATAGTCTAGTGTTCTAGTTGTATATTTTCAATGGAATTCTTATCTTTAATTGCATCATTATGTTCAACTATAGTTGAATTCTATCCATAATAGAAATCTAGAGGAGATTTAAGCAAGTATCCATATCAAACTTTAAATGGAGATTTCATAGTAGAAGAATGAAGTGCACAATTATGAGTATGGTGTATGTAACATAAATGTTCATCCCACAACTTGGGATGTTTACTGCAATAACCCCTAAGAAAATGTAAAACAGTATGGTGTACAACCTCTATTTGTCCATTGGTTTGTCGATGAAATGTAGTACTCTTTTTTAATTTAGTGTTCATTAATTCCCACAAAGTTGACCAAAAATTCCCAATAAATTGAGAATCTTGATCAGAAATAATAGAGGTGGGTAAACCAAAATTAACCCATACATGCTTAAAGAACAAGTGTGCAATGCCTTCCTTAGTAATTTTTTTAGTGCAAGGGATCAAAACACACATCTTGCTAAATCTATCCACTACCACATACAAATAGTTATGTTTTCTTTGTGACATAGGCAAGCCCCCTACAAAGTCCATGGAAATACTTTCGCATGGGTGGTTAGGAATAGGTAAGGGAGTGTAAAGTCCTAGTCTCCTATTGCTAGGTTTTCTTATGGCACAAAGACCACACCACATTATGTATTTGGAAACATGTTCCTACATACAAGGCTAGTAACTATACATTTTCAAATGTGCAACCATGTCACCAAATCCAAAATGACCAAAAATAAGAGAAGTATGAGCTTTCCTAATCATGTGCACCTTATCATTTTGAGGAATACAAAGTTTACCCAAATGATACAAAAGACCATTATGCACATGATAGTCCAATTCTTCTACCTGCTTACCACTCATCAAGTCTTCATACACATCCTTACAATCAAGATCATCAACATATTGTTCTTTATAAATTTAATGAGATAAAGAAACATGCTCTAAAATAATAGATGCAACTACCATAGGAGGCCTAGAAAGCATGTCAAGAACCTAATTATGTATATCTTTTTTTATACCTGATCACAAGATGAAATTGCTATAAGAAACCCATCCAACGGAAATTCCTAGACTATTGTAGCTTGGTTTGTGATTGGAGATATTATAAGGGCTAGTGATCTGTATGAATTACTATTTCCTTACCCCTCAAGTAATGTTTCCATTTTTTATCCCTTTGAACCAATGCATACAATTATTGATCATAAGTTGGATAATTCCTTACCACACTTGTGAAGGTCTCTAAATGATAACAAACAAGCTTCTTTCCCTACCTTGAAATGACTCCCATAGCATAATCACTTGCATCCATCTCGATCTCAAATGGTTGTTGTAAGTCAGGTAGTGTCAAGATAGGAGAAATACTTATCTTTTATTTCAAAGTGTCGAAGGCCTTCTGATGTTTGTCTCCCCACTAAAAGACCTATTTCACACTAGTCAAAGAATGCAAAGGTGATGCAATATATGAGAAATGAGCAATAAAATTTCTCCAAAATTGTACTACACCAAGAAAAATTCTAATCTTAGTTACATTATTGGGTTTAAGCTAGTTAACAATGACTGCCACCTTTGTAGTATCAATTTTCAATTTACTATGTCTTACAATGTACCCCAAGTAAATCAAAAAGGTTTTGCCAAACACACATTTTGACATTTTCAAATAAAGTTTTTCCTTTCTTAATGCATCCATGACTTTATTAATATGGATCCGTGATCTTCCCAAGACTTACTGAAGATTAATATATCATATAATTAGATTAAAATAAAACCATTAAGGAATTGCCTGAAAACATCACTCATCAAACACATGAACGTAGCTAGTACATTGTACAACTCAAAAGGCATGAAAAGCCATTCAAACAATCCTTATTTTGTTTTGAAATTAGTTTTCTAAACATCACCCCCATTAATTTTAACTTGGTGATAACCACTTCTTAAATCTAACTTAGTGAAATAAATAACATTTTTCAACTAATCCAATAAATCATCAAGATGAGGAAGAGGGTAATGATTCTTTATAGTAATTGTGTTTAAAGCATGAAAATAAACACACATTCACCATGTGCCATATTTCCTTGGCACCAAAATGATAGGCAAACCAATAGGAGATAAACTTAGATGAATAACACCTCTTTCTAAAAGTTCCATTACCTGCTTTTTGATTTCCTCATTTTCAACCATTGATAACCTATACATGCCAATCTTAGCGAGAGGAGAATATTGTAATAATTGAATTTCATGTTGAACTCCTCTTTTAGGGGGCGACCCCTTGGGATCATGAAACACATCATCATAACTAGAAATGATTTCATACTTATTCATTCTTATGCGTAGGATTACAATTTTCCAAAGCTCGAGAATATTATTTTTCCTTAGACTTAATCAACATGGGACAAAAAGTCTTGCTTGAATTAACTAATATTTTCATTTTCCCTACTGAAACCAAAGAAATACTTGTCTTGAGTGATGTGATCTAACTATATATTCAATGCCATCCTTTATGAGCAAGTACTTATTTTCCTCCCTATAGAAGATTGTTTTTCTGTCATAAAGATAAGGAATTCCCAACACAATCCCAGAAATGTCCAAAGAGATAACATCCAAATTTATCTCATCAACAAACTTGGATGTGATTGTAAACCTCAAACTACAAGTTTTTGTTACTTGCAGTTTTGCATTGTCACACACCCAACCTAGTGGATAAGGCTTCAAATGGGGATTGGTTTGTAAGCCTAACTATTTAACAACCTCCTCAGAAATCAAAATTTCTTGAGATCCACTATCAAATAGAGTGTCAATTTTAGTATGTTTTGAAACAACTCTAATGTGGAACAATTAATTTATTTTCTTATCAACATGCATAAAATTTTGTTTTGAAGAAGATGCAACATTTGATGACTTAGTGATAGAAATGGAAAGAGAGGAATAATTTTTCAAACCCATGGCTATGATCTTAGTTTCATCCCCTAAATCTGAACCTAGATCCTGAACCATAACATTAGTTTCTTTTCTTTCTTTTTAAACCTTTTAGGTCTTAACTCAGGATGTAATTTATAACACTTAGACTCATCATGATTTTTCTTGTAATGATTACAAATTGGATTTCCTTCTTTTTTTTTAATATTAAAAGTGAATTTTTGTTTACCCTTCTATAAATTTGCCCTTTCGAATGTTTAACGTCAGATTGCTTACTTTTAATTTTAGAAAAATGTTCTATTATTTGTTTTACTCTAGCCTCTAAGTGAGTGGCTTGAACACATACTGCATCTAGATTAGTGGGATTGAGAACAAGAATCACGTGTCTCAAATAACTATGCAACCCAATTATGTAATTAAGCAATGTTTCTTGTATATAAAGAGGAATATTCAAAAGTAAATATTTTCTCCTAAATTCCTATGTATATTATTGAACATTATGGCCTTTAGTTTGTCTAAAAGTTTGCCAATCCATCATAATTATTTCAGATAGCCTAAAGGATAAAATTTCTTTCTGAGTTCATCAACAAATTCACTCCAAGTAGAAATCAAGTTACCTTTTTTAAGCTTATTTTCATTCAACTTACTCTCCCACCAAATGACAGTTGTGCCTCCCATACAAAGAGTATCCAAGTGAATTTTAGCCTCATCCTTAGAAAACTTTTAGATGCTATAATATACTTCAATTCTCTTTATCCAATTATCTAACTTCTCTGCATTAATTTCACCATTAGACATTGGCAATTCAAACTTGATATCTAGTGTTAACGAATGAAGATTTTCAACATATTTTTTATATTTACCATCATTTTAAGAGGAGGAACATTTCTTAAATTATTTACTACCTTCATCACTCTCCATTTTATTTTGTCTTTCCTGGTAAAGCTCGTCAACCATGCCCTTCATTTCCAAGAAGGTTTAGCAAAAATATTATTTAGACTCAAAATCTTCTCTTGACATTTTAGTAGTACATCTTGACCCAATATCTATATCATAATCTACCAATTATCCTTCACCCCACCTAGATTTAGACCTTTTCAACATACATTAATAATCCCATTGTTAAATCAAAACTACTCTAATATCAATAATCTGATCCATCGCAAGTGTCAAAAAACCAAAAAAACACTATTGTTTACATGGATCTAATTATTTTTAGTCTTTTCCAATTTAAAAAAATAAAAATTATAAAAAAAGGACTACAAATAAGAGCAATAAACAAAAAATTAGAGAATAGGAACAATATCACCAGTCAAAACTTGATAACAAAGTTCGGCTTAGAAGCCTATGTCTCTGGGTCTACTCAAAGTGAGGACCTTTATATTAATTGTCACATCCAAATGGATTTACAATAAAATTAGAAGTCTTCAAATTATTCACCAGGGTTTGATCTATGTTGGAGATAATTCTCTTGAGCCAAGTCCATAAATTCAAGGCCTATTCTCTCCAAATAATTCTATGCCCTTTTAAAAATGCACAGTTCGAACAAAAATTAACTTCAAATACAATATTGTGGGTTTATATACATGTTGCAACCCATAGGTCCACTGGTCCAATCTCTATCCTTTTACATGGCTAGTTAGGGGTTTGAGGCCTTTGGCATTGGTTTGGTGATTAGACTTAATCCTTTAGTCCTACATTTGGGATGTTACAACAACTTCAATCTTTTAAAAGCTCAGGTCTCCACCTGAATAGTTTCCAATGACAATTTGTTGGCTAAGGTGATTGATTTAGCTAAGGTGACTCGACTCAGTCTTGATTCAAGCTATGTTTGGCTCAACCTAACTTGGCATTATCATATGCTAAACTCAACATCTAAGCTAATGTTATATGGTAACTATGTTGGGCTTTTCAATGGCATTGGAAGCTTCAGTTCTGAGCTCGATAGTTGATGGCTTAGTGAGCTAACTTGGAAATGAGTTAGATGTTGGTGTGTTCTTCGATCTCAATAACTGACTTGAGTTGATGACTTAGGTTGGCATGAGCTCAACACTATTTACAAATACATAAATATTGATCCCACATACATGGGGATATGAAGCAAATAGAAGTTTATATGCTCTAATGAATATAATGAGTTTTGAAGTAAAGGAGACCAATTCACCCTCCTTACAAAAAGTGTGTCGACCCTCATTGAGGGCCCTCAATGAGCAAATAGTAGGGCCCATTTGACCAACACCATACATTGTCAAAGATGAAAGATGAAAACCAAACCTATTTTTTTACACAAATTAACTACCACATGTTGACACATGATTGGTCCACTTGGTGAGATAGAATTACACCACATCAATTTACATCACCAATTTTTTACCTATCGAACAAAAAATTCAACATGCGATATCCTATGCATATGGACTCAAAATCAACCCATTCAAATTACACTAGAAAGATATTGATGATCTCTACATTGTGCCATCGATCAAATTGAATTTTGAATACTTAATTTTTAGAATGGTACATGGATCCTCCTGGATCGCTTAGTGACATCCTTTTAGTTAAATAATTAGATTCAACCATAGCTCATGTTCTTAGTGTATAATAGGTAGGTAAAAGAGATAAATTTGGTGCACCACCTCCATAGTTTATTTTTATTTCATTTATCTCTTCATTTTTCCTTTCAAGTTAATAGTTTTAGTATTTATTAAGTGATGCATCAAGGGAGCTATCCCTAATTTAAAGGCTCAATCCACTCTTTACATCACCCACAACGTAGGATTTTTCCCATGTTATCACTTAAGTGAGGAGACTTGAACAACCTCCTCAAGGGTGAAAATTTTGATGGTAATAGTTTTGACATGCCTAGTGGGACAAGATTTCATCCTATGAAGAGTTATTAATGTTATTTTTCAATACATCAGGTTTTGGATGCATGAACAAAAGAATTAATGGAAACTCTAAGTGAATATCAGTTGGTATACCTATCCCAAGTGTATGAAAATATAAAAAATTGGTATGTATTCTTATAATTATTTTAGTCAAAATCGATACTCTATGCCTTCACAATCTTCATATCAAGTTGATAGCATTAATGTCTTCAACCCAAGTGGCTCTCAAACAATAGCATGTAAAACTCATGAATATTATCAACAACCTTACATTCCCTCTCCCAATCCAAATTAGCCTCTTTGGAATCCTACTTATCCCTCTATTCAACCTTGTCAAAGTTATATTTATCCTACTCTAGCCTTATTAAGTTTCAAACAAATCCTTGTAGACATTGAAATTCATATGAGGGGGCTTGATAAAGAGAAAGACTTGGTCTTATTTTTCCTAATCCTTTCATTGTAAGTGAAGTCATTCCAATGATGAGGGAATTAGTGCATTTGATCAAGTCTCAGTGAGCATCTATTGAGAGATAGAACCAACATGTGCTATTTGATAAAGTGCTAGAAACAAGAATTTTGAAATGTATGAAGAATATATTAGCTATTGAATATAGGGAGAAAATGAAATGCTTTCAGCTTTATATGCCTCCTCCTAATCTGCACAAACCTTATTTTGTTCCAAACCTAGTCCAACTTGCACTATGCTATCAAAAGAGGCCCATGCCTATGAAACCTTCACCCACTCTTCCTTAAGATCCTAAAATAATTCCATCTTGGAGACCTTTTTGGACTAAGATCCCTAATTATGCCATGCCTACTCTTGATAAATAAACTTATCTCATGCTTATCCAAAGTCAAGAAAAAGAGAAGCTGTGTATAAAGGTCAAGTCAAAAGAGCTTTCAAGTTCCTCAAGTCCTTCACATTCCCTTCAAGTTGCATCCATCCATGAAGTTCAAGGCACGTCAAATTTTGACAGAGTGATTGAGGAGTGGAAGGAGAAGAATGTAGCATCCTCAATTCAATTCCCTTCTCCATCTCTCCAAACATCCTTCAATGAATGAAAACCCCCAAAATCCTATGTTGGAAGGATACTTTATCAAGTTTCAAGAAAGCTAATAAGTTTTCTTGTCATCCCACCCCCTCCTTTTGTGAAGGATAACTAGTTGCATTGAGGGCAAAATTTTAGAATTGAATTGAGAAGGAGAGATTGTCAAAATATAATGATGAGGTGGTTGTCTTTGAGAAGCAAAATGTTGCACCTGTAAGTGGATATTAAGAAGGATTTGAAGAGAGTGATTCTAGTGTATATGATGAAAATATTGTCATCAACAACCCCTTTGGTGGAGAGAATCAAATAAAATCTCAAGATGATCAAAAGTATCTACTTTCTATCCAACAATCTGATAGCCTTTAAGATCTCATAAATGATCAAGTGGATCAACTCAGTTGATATGGATTTGATGTTCATGAAGAAGAGGACAAATCAGGGTTGATACCAAAGAAACATAATGAATTAGACCTTGAATGGGTAGATGATCTTCCATTCTTAATGGAGGAATAAGAAGACCAATATGGTTGTTATGGATTGAGTCTTGATGAAGGAAAATATGATCTTGCAGTAGTGGATCAAATTGCAACTAAGTATAAGGTGAGTCTTTATGAAGACACTTTGGTCCTTAACCTTTTTGAGCCTCATGAATAAGAGATAGAGATTGTAGAATCAAATTTGTAGCTATGTCATTAGTCTATTGAAGAATTTGAAGCATTTGATCTTCCTGCTATCTCTTAAGGAAATGGTAAGAATGAAATTGAAGTTGGAATGCTTTCAAGTGCCCAAGAAGCAGTTGCCTTTTGGAAAGAGCTAGAAACATTTTGTTGTAGTTTGGATAATGAACCTACAAACCATGAGGAGAGTGATAATTTTTATTTTTGGCCAATGAGCATGATGAAGACTTGCATGAGAAAGTTTTTGAAAATAATATCATGGTAGTTGATCTTGTTGAGTCTTGTGAACAAGTTCAAGGAGTTCTTAAGGACATGTGGTAGTCTTACTTGGATATGTTCAAAGAATTTTAAGAGATTGGTAGGTTACCACCTCAAGAAAAACATCATTAAGTTATTGATGAGAAGTAAAAAACTCTTAGAAATCCAAAAAATCCTATAAGCCATCACCAAGAGGTTTAAACTCATGATGTAGAAAGATATGACGAGTATGATACTCCTAAAAATGAGTAAGAGATGGAGTTCAAAAAAATAATAGAAGTTGAGGCCATTGATTCCTTTATGAATCAAACCATGGTAACATTGTAGGTCTCTCACATTGCCAAGGATGGATAGTAGTATGAGGTAAATCATCAACTTCAAGATGAATTTATCTCTGTTGGAGACATGTTTGCTACTCTAGTCCATTTGAGGTCAATCCAAAGAATGTGGTGGTCAAAAAAGGAGCTAGTTAAGTAATGAAAAAATATAATAAAAAACTTATACATCATTATTGTTCATCATATGAAGGTGAATTAAGGAGTTTTCCTCTTTATATAAGAAGATAAATTATGAAAGGCTATTTGTACATAGTACTTTCTTGTTTTGTTTTCCCTAAGTGATTTTTAGCACAATGTGTGTATTTTTTTTTGGTGTCTTGTTTTGGTGGGTTTGATTCTTGTTTTTTTTTGTGTGTGTTGATGAAGGAAGTCAATTGTTTCATTCATTTCAAGAGTTATGCAGTCAAGTGTCAAGGTCAAGTCATGTTTGAGTTGTGTTGAGATGACCCCATAACCTAATAGATACAAGAAGGCTACCAGTATAGATGCATAACAAGTGTGAAATCTAAGGAGGTCACCAAATATGCTAGCTAAAATTGGCCACCATGAGTGAGGACAATTATAAATTTTGCTTCTAGACTTGTTTAACCTTGTTATTATCTTTTTGAGAGTCTTTGTCTTGCTCTATTGGTCAAAATTGGTCATAACAAGGTGTCTTGTTAATTGATTGTCATATTAAGGTCTATTTCATGGTCTATAAAGAGTGAATCAAGAATTGAGTCTTGTCATCCATCCCTTCATGAAAGTCTTATTTTAGTTTTGGAGAGATTAAGGTATTTTAGAAAAGGTTAAGGTTACTTTTCAAGGTCAAGGTATGTTGATCCATGGTGAAATGTTGGTGTACTGACATTCCAAGGTGATCTAATGTCTTATAGTGGATTAAGTCTTCTCAAGGCAAGGTATGGCAAGGTGAAACTTTGTTATTTCATGTTTAGCAAATGTTAAGGTCATTTTGGAGATATTAAGGTAATGTTACTTTTACTAATAAG